>JAVJIF010019834.1:0-112289 GCA_038442645.1 Agave tequilana | reverse complement strand
TTCTTTCAATTGGTATCAGAGCCTGCACACCTGATATTAGGTTTAACCACCTAGGAATGTGATTTTAGTTTTACTAATCTATCATTTGTATTTGCACATTTATATTGTTTACACACACTCATGGATTGCTTGACACTTCCCATGTTTGATGTTTCCAACATTGACATGTGAAAATTTAGGATGAGTATGTACCTAAAAAACCCTATGCTTGCATGTTTTTCTTACCGCTATCAAGAAATCCTATCTTGATAATAGCAAGCATATAGAGGCCAATGCACAAGCCCTTGAGGCACTTAGAAGCACGCTTAACAAAGAATATCTATGATAGTATTCTTCTAACTGTGATTCTGCCTTGCAGTGTGGAATACGTTGACCGCTTTCAAGCTTCAATTACTAATCCAAATGGAGAAGGAACTAGTGAGGATGAATCCGAACAACGATGCTACATGGTCCAAGGGAATAACTCCCTTGAGGTATATTCGGAATCCCAACTAGATGATGTGCTAGTTCTTCCGGCGATGATCATATTGATGCCGATGTTTTTGAATGAAGAACTTTCAATTATTTGTAAAAATTGTTAAAAAATATAAAACTTTGAAAAAGAAGAGTTTTGGACTTAACAAAAGAAAATAAAGATTTGTTTCAAAACTTGATTTGGCTTTACAAGAGAAGGAAGAGATTTCAAGTGAACGTGAATCACTTAAATCCCAACTTGACCTTACCCTATAGGAAAATAAATTTTGAAAAATAATAAATGATTGTGAAAATGTTTTGAAGAAAATAAGTCTTTAACTTCAAAACTTGATTTTGTTTTAAAAGAGAATGAACCTTAAAAAACAAAATTGCTTTCTATTTCAAAGGATTTGGATTTGGTTTCTAAGAAGAACATTTCTTTGAAAAATGATATTGATTCTCATTTTTGTCATGCTAGTGTAGCTTCACATTCTAGCTCACCTATTAGATGCTCCACTTTATCTTCTAGTATTAAAATGATATAAATGTTTTAAAAAAAAGTGTTAATTGTTTTGGCTCCACTTGAGCCAATGTGCCATGAAACATATACGTTTGGAATCTATTTTTTGAAAGAAATAAATTCCTCCTATGCATGCACACAAACCACGGCATACACATGCTCCTCACGTTCACACCCATAACACTTTGTATGCTCATGTGTACACTTGTACACATTGTGGACGTAAGGGCCACCTTGCTAAATTTTGTTATGATAGGATACATGATTCAAATTTAGCAAATAAGTTTATTTGGGTTAGGAAAGATGCTAACCCCCATGGACCCAAGAGAGTGTGGGTACCAAAGATCACTCTTATTTTATTTGATGTAGGTGTGGGCTCTCACATGACATGAGAGTAATGGTGCCTTGAGGTGGATGCGTTCCGAGCTTAAAGATGACTATTTGGATGCATTACTTTCAATGGGAGTTTGGTGGAAGGACCACCATGGTTTGGAGATATAGAGATGTGCTCTATCGGTTTTGATAATGATCTCTTACTCTCATTTATATTTACATGCTTTTCATATTATTCATTTTTAGCATGACATGTTTTAATGCTCATTATGCTATATGTCATATTATTAATCCTATGACATACATGATTAGTTTTTGAGATCACTCATGTTTAATATGGACTTATACTTTTGTGTTCTCTCATATGTTTTAGCTATTGTATATATCATAGATCTAATACATGAGCATTTACCATAATGATCATAAGAGTTTGTTTTGATTTCTATGCTTCATGCTTTGATTACTGTTTAGATGTTAGTTTTCATTAAAACTTGATATATACTTGTACAACTAGTGAGTCACAAATAGATTATTATATGTTTATGCTTGAATGCTCATTTGTACTTATTAGATGTACTAGTATAGCCTAGTTTTGATGATTCATGCATATGACTTGTATTCCCATTTTGTACATGTTTTCGTGTTTATGTTTAAACTTCATGTATATGTCTATTTTGTCAAAAACTAATAGTTATACATATACATCCTTGAGCCACTTGCCTTCATGTATATACTTTGTGGACTCGTTCATATTTGAATATGTATGTATACTTTAGTTTGTACAAGATATACATATGCCTTAAAGATTAAATTGTTTTGATGATTTTGATGTTTTAAGGAATTTCATATTGAGCTTATTGCCTATTTCCATGACTATGTCTTTCATAAAATTTGTACACTCATATTATTCGATATTTTCTTATGATTTTATTTCCATGAGTTTATATGTACTATATATATTTTGAGTGACATTGGTTTAGTGATTTTCATATTTTCAATGAAATATATTTTTGTTTTATTCCTTACTTGAAGGATTTCATACTAGTTTATAAATTTTTCATATAACTAGTTCGTATTCTTCATGTGGTAGAGTTTTCAAATGTATTATAATATTTTCAAACTTATTTTTGAAAACCCCTGCACTTAAGGGCGGCTGGTTGGGTTACCATGCCTTGTATGTTCTTAATTAAAAATATATTTAAGCATGCGCACAGTTATACACTTGATCTTATTGTGCTTTCAATTGGTATCATTGGATCTTTTCAATTGGTATCACTATTGACATTTTTTTGTATACTCATATATTTTTTATATATGTATGCTACACGTCAAATAGTATCAATTTGATTGGTATTCAATTTTTCATACATATATATGCATTTTATTTGTGCTTACTATTCTCTATATCTTTGAGCACAAATTTTGGTTATGCTAAGCTTGATTTCTTAAATGACTATTATATTTCAATTGATTATTTTTCAATTGGTATCTTATACAAGCTTATGCATCATTTTGTTTGGTATTTCATAAAGGGGGAGAAAATTCATATTTCACCTTTTAATTTATTTACATTTGTTATTTTACTCCCACACTTTATGTTAAAAAATGATTAAAAAATGATATTGATTTTTTTGGTATCATACGCTCTTAATGAAAATCGTTTTCAATTGGTATATGTTTTCATTATTTTCAATTGATATATGTTTCATTTTCAATATTGGTATCAAACACTTTAATTGATATTATTCTCTATTTGGTATCTCTATTGTAAAATGAGTTCTGTGTTTAACCAAAAAGATTTGTTTATGTTTTTCAATTTGGTATCAAAAGTGTGAAATATTTTCAATTGGTACTAATTTTTACAATTGGTATCAAGATTACCTATATGTTTACATCTTTCAATTGATATCAAAATTTTTTTTGTTAATTTCTTCAAAATGTTTTATTAACTTTGAATTGGTATAATATATGCATGTTTATTTAAATTTATATTAAAAATATTTGTTTTATGTACTTTCAATTGGTATGTTTTATTTATTTTCAATTGATATCATGATGCACTAATTGATATATTTTTTGATTTATTTTACCCCTTGATGATTTTTGTTTCGGACAAAAAGGGGGAGAACATTGTTTATTGTTTACTTTAACCCCTTTGTTGATGATTGACAAAAAGGGGGAGAAGTATTTGAGTATATATGCATGATTATTTATAAGTTTAAAGTATTTGAGTATATAATGTTTATTTATAAGTTTATATCAAAGTTTGTTTCATATTGGTATCAAGAGAGTTTATTTTATGTTTTGATGTTTTATTATTGGTATCAAAAGCATGGAGATTAGTTGTTGCTTTGTTTTGTTTGTATCAAGTACCTTTATTAAAATTTTTATTGCTGGTATCAAGAGTTTTTATTGATTATCTTTCAATTGGTATCAAGAGCTTTTATTGATTGGTATCAAGAGCTTTTATTACTTTATTGATAAGCTTTCAATTGAAATTTTTATTAACATCAAGAGCAATTATTTAAGAACATGTCTATTTAAGTTTATATTTTCAATTGGTATTTAAAAACATGTTTATTTTAAAAAAGGAAAAGTAATTTATTTTAATAATTTGGTATCAAGAGCATATTTCTTTCATTGTTTTATGCATGTTTATGCATATTCATATTTAACATTCATTGCATATCTTATTGTTTATTGCTATGCATGAGTTAAGGGGAGCTTCTTTAAAACTTAACTTTAATCCATGCATATATAACTCCATGAGTTTTGTCATCATCAAAAAGGGGAAGATTGTTGGCCCAGAGGCCTTCCACTCTAGTTTTGATGATGATTAACTCATGTAGTTATAGTTTACTAATAATCTTGTGATATTTAGTTTCAGATATTTAACCAAGATATTAGTAGGTGATTAGCTTCAACAAAGGTGACTTGGAGCTTTCACATTGTGATTCAAGAGCCTTGAGCGTCAAAGTTCACATCTAGCACTCATTGGAGTCAAGCTCGGGGAATCGCGTTTGGATCGAGTCAATTTAGAGACGGCGCTCTATAAGAAGACCTCGGTTTGTTTTAGAATAGTTAGTTTAGATCCATTGTTAAAATTAGATAGTGTGGTATGCTCAAGTTCACAACACACACACGTTTCATGTTTTGGTTTTGGTTTTCGGTTTAACCGATTTTGGTTTTCATGAACAAAATTATATCAAAACAAGTTTACATGGTTTAATGTATATTAGATTTGATCAATATACATGTATGCTTCATATTATTAGAATAACTTATTTTGATAACCTAATAATGTATTTGGTTTTGTATTTAAACAAAACTTATTTTTGGATTTAATGTCAAAACATTGATATATATCTCTTTCATGTATAGTGGATTCTATCCATACACTATATGCTTCAAAGTTGTTTCAATATCATATTTTTGTATTTATACAAGTTTATAGAAAAACCGTAAATTTCCTTTAGAATTTTAGTTTCTAGAAAATACCGTTTTTGGTTTAAGGCAAATTTTCTAAGTCACAAAAATAGTTCAAATAGTTTGAAATATGTGTCAAATTGTTGTCACACATATTTGTATTTCAAAGATAATACAAGAACTGATTTTTGTGGAATTTATGTGATTTTATGGGATTTAATTGAAGTTAAAAACTCAAGTTTTTAAACCCTAAAATTGTCCCTGCCAGGCTCTGGCGGTCGATCGGGACGGTCGACTTGACCAGTAGTTGGTCGACCGGACCGGTTGATCGATGTGCATGAGACGTGCACAAAGGCCAAGTTGGCTTGGCCGGTCGACCGTGCGGTCGACCGGCCAGAGAGCAATTGCTCTCTGGATCTGGCACGGTCGACCGGCGGTCGACCGCTGGGCTCAACGGTCAAAAATTTGACCGTTGGCCGGTCGACCGGCCAGTCGACCGGAAGGGCATTCTGGTCCTTTTCAGCTGCCAACGAGCAGATTTTCAAATGGGTTATAAATACCCCATTTGAGTTGGTTTTTCAACAAGAGTTTTTAAGCAAAAAATTTCCATCTTCTTTAGTGTTTTAATACAAGTTTTCAAAAGAGTTTTTAAGGCAAAAAGATTCATTTTTATTTATTTTCAAGGGTTGGAAAAATTAAAGAAAAATAGAGATTTGGAATATTTGTTTTGTTCTTCATTTCTATCAAACTCTAATTGATTTCCCAAATATTTTTCTTTGTGTATTGATTTTCAAACACCTTGATTTCTCACACTTGAGCTTATCTACTATCCTATCTATTAGGATCTTTATTTTGTGGGAAAAGAAATTGGTTTGTGGTCTTTGAGATCACCAAGTTGTAAACCTTCCATCTTTGTGATTTCCTCTAGTGAGAGGTGATTGAGTTGGTATCCCTCAAGTGTGAGGTGATTGTGAAAGTGTTGTTTGGCTCCCTCTAGTGAGGGGTGGAGATTGTGTTGGAATCCCTCAAGTGTGAGGTGATTGTGTTTGAGTGCTTTGAGCCCTATCCCTCATTTATGAGGTTGATCATTGTTTGACTAAGTGCCTAACCCTCTAAGTGTAGAGGTGTTGAGAGTTGTGCATTGCCTCTGTGAGAGGTTGTATTTGTTGGAGAGAGGAGTTGTGTACTCCCAAATTGTATTTGCCCAAATTCTTAGTGAAGGTTCTCTGTGTGGGAAGTCCTGTGTAGACGAGTTAGTGAAAATCCTTCTGTGTGAAGGCGGGGACGGAGAGCTGTGTGCTCGAACCTCGAAACATATCTTGGTATTTGCTTTTGATCCACTTTCTCTAACTCTCTCTTACATTGTGCATTGATTCATATTGTCATATCATATACATGCTTGGTTTGTTTATGTGCCTCACTTGTGTTTAACCATGAGAGCTTCATATAGCAACTCAACTCTTTTCAGAGGAATCAAGAGGAGCTAGTCCAGAGCCCTTCACCGGGAATTCGGCTACACTCGTTGGTGACACTAAGTGTGTTGCAATTAAGTTTTAATTTCCGCATTATTGTTCATAGATTAGCCTTACACCTATTCACCCCCTCTAGGTGTTCTTTCAGGCTCTTCTCCTCTCTCCACCTCCACGCCATCTCCACCTTCTTCCTTGCCTGGCTCGTCGTCTTCAAGCTCTTCCTCCTCTCCTTTGGCGTGGCCTACTCTCCCCCTCCCTCCCCGTCAAGATCTGAAGCCATCCTCATCCTTATCATCATTTGATTCCTCTCTCCTCCGCCTCTTTCTCCCCTTTTGCATCAAAGTCTTCCTCTTGATTTTAATCATTCCCCTTTACGAGTACAGATCCCAAATTGACCACCACATTTTGCTCGCCATGTACTACGTCTACGTATACCTCACTCTTGAGATCGTCCTCGCCTTTGTCGCGTTCCTTGTCAGCTCTTTCCTCGGCCTCGACCTCGAGCCCTAATTCGACGGCCCCTTCAAATCAACCTCGCTGCAGGACTTTTGAGGCCGCTGGTGAAACCTCATGGTCACCGGTATCCTATGGCTGGCAGTGTACCATCCGGTCCCGGTAGTGGTTCGGGGTGACGGCGGGGATGACGACGGTGTTCCTGATGTTGGATCTAAAGCACGAGGTGGTGTTCTACTGCATAAGTAAAAAGAACTAAAACAAAAAAAATTAATCTCTTTGTCCGGGTTGGCAACCCGAGACAAAGATCTAAAAAAATAAATATTTTTTTTTTTTGCTTCAAGTTGCCAACTTTAGACTTAAAATAAAAAAAAACAATTGCTTGTCAGTAGGTGACATCACGCTGACGGGGCAAAAACTATCCACTGTTGATATGACATGTTAGAGGTTGTTTTTTAAAATATTTTTTTGGGAGGTTGATTATGAAATTATTTTTTAAAAATTATATATATTCCAAAAAAATTGGCCATTATGTTTTACTAAAGAATCTCATGACACACACTCACATGACTGGGGAAATAAACTAAAGTCACAAAATCAAATGCAAATCATAAAAATAAGCACCTAAACCCCCCCCCCACTCCAAGCCCCCAAATGTGTTGCCTCATCTGACACCCCAAATCAAAAACGAATCATGAACAACAAACCATAATTGGGCACATCATGCCTCAACATTAACAAATTTGTCAAAGCCATCTCCCTCTCAAAAAACAAATGGCATCTTTGACTCGGTCCCCAAAAGGGAGAAGACTCAATTGGATTGCACTGGGCTCCTTGCTCTCCTTCAAACAGTTCCCAATGATATGACAGCCTTTCCTCATCTGAGCTGAGCTCTCCATGTGAAGACAAAGAGATGCCAAGCCTCAAGCAAAGACAACCAGCAATGAGATGAGATCAATGTTGGTCCCAAGCCTAGATGGTGAGACTCCAGTCTCAAATATTTTTGTTGCATGAGTGCAGGCTGGACCCTAATCTCACAGTGAAGAGTCTGGTTTGATCAGTTGTTCCACTTGTAATAGTAAAAATAGTTAGCCCAACAAGGCAGCAACAACACTGGAACCTTGTTAGATTCAGACATAGTAAAGGGTCTGTTGACTTCTTTGACAAAACTTTTCATGCTTGAGATTGAGTTTTGTGTGTGTGTTGTGATTGTTAATTACTACCATTACTCATAATGAGCTGTACTAATCTTAGTTTACTGTTGCTGGCCATGTTAGCTACCAGTCTGCATTTAGCTGTACAAATCTAATCTCATGCTGGCATTAATTAGGAATCAGTTGAGGGGGGAGTATATTAAGTTAAGCTGCGAGCTATTAATTAATATATGGGAAAGGTACGTTGGTACCCTACTTTTTTTATTAATTTTATGTCTTAAAGTAACCCACAACTTTCATTCATTTTCTTTTTTTTTAATCTCTTTAGAGGAAACTTTTTTTTTTAAAGTAAAATTTCGTTCGCTTTTTAATTCTTTAACCCTGTTTTTCAAGACTTTTCGCCAAGCCAATTTATATTGATTATTATGAGACTTTTCCCTTGTTAGTTTTTCTCCAAACATATTTATATTGATTATTATGAGACTTTTCCCTTCTATTTTAATATAGGGTTTTTAAGATACAAATTCCTAGCAAATTTTATATTTTGATATTAGTCCCTAACAAATTGTTATTTGGATATTAGTTTTCAACAATATAAGACCCACTTGTTAAGAGTCCTTAACAAATTGTTATTTAGATATTAGTCTCTAAAAATATGAGACTCGTTTGTTAAGAGTCCCTAACAGATTGTTATTTAGATATTAGTCCCTAACAATATGAGACTCGCTTGTTAAGGGTTTCTACGGTTAACAATATGAGGTACACTTGTTAAGAGTCCCTAATTAAAATTAAATATAGGTTTTTAAAATACAAGTTTCTAATAAATTTTATATTTTAATATTAGTTTCCAATTGTTTCAAAATAATAATTTCTCACTAATTTAGCTTGAGAGAACATCTATACATGAGACTCGAAAGGTCATGCTCTAGAATTGAGTAACATCTATAGGAAACAAAGACCGAATGTCGATAGGAGGGTATTTTTGTCTAATATTTAATTTAGTTAAGTTTAACAGAATATTCTTAGCATTTGAAATTATTTTTAACCATAGGGACTCTTAACAAGTGGGTCTCATATTGTTGGGGCTAATATCCAATTAACAATTTGTTAGTGACACAGACTTGAAAGTGAACGACGCCGGCTAGATATCGTTCTAGCACCAACGAACCCTGAAAGAATCTTTCAGGTAGAAAATATACTCGAATCCACGAGCACAACACTCGAATCCTTGAGCAATTTAGTCAAATTCATGAGCAAAGGGTAGCAACTCGAATCACGAGCAATTGAAGATATAAATTCAATTTTAATTGATAAAAAGATGAATAAAAGTTGAATTGTTGAATAAAAATTACAAAGAACGGTCTTTTATAGGCTTAAAGAAGAGTTCTAATCTATCAAGGATGTTGGAACTTGATTCTGATGATAAATTTCTGAAGCCATTTCATTGGATGTAACCCCCTGATCCCTAGCGTACGTATCACCGTATCGGTACGCGATACGATGTACAAAATTGATTTGACCTCCGTGGTAGTCCAATTGAGCTGATTTTAGTTTCAAAAATTATTTTCTAATATTTTAGATTTTTCAGAATTTTCTAGAATTTTTCTGGATTATTTTGGAAAAGCTCCGTAGTCGGTGTCGACCGATACCGATAATCTGCTTTTCGATTTTTAATTCACAAACGGAGTAGAATTTGAGAATCCGCTTTCACCATGTGTCTTAGAATTAGATTCTCTACATTAGGGTATTTTGGGGATTTTTCTGAATTTATCAAAAATCAGGCTAAACCGGTGTCGCCCGGTATCGGCGAGACACTCCGGGATTTTTAATTTGCAAACCGGATAGAATTTCTTCAAATCGTTTTCAGATTACGTCTCAGGATAATATTCTCTATTTTTTATAATTTTTGGCATCATTCGGAGCTAGTCAATTTTTGACCATATTAAAATATTATTAAATTATTATTTTAAAATTCTTTTCTTTTTCTTTTCTTTTCCTTTCTCTTCTCTTCTCTGGCTTCTTCCAGCGAATTCCCCCACCGCCATACTGTAGCCCAAACCGCCTTCCTCTCTCTCCTTTAAATTCTTCCCCTCTCTCTATCTTTCAAAAATCCCTCTTTCACTCTCTCTCATTCTCAGACCCGTCGCCGGCCTGGACGGGGCGGAGCCGCCGCCGGCAAGGCAGGGCTGGCCGCTGCCAGCCCTTGCCCCCTCTCTCTCCTCTTTTTCTCTCTCTCTCTCTCTCTCACGCTCACTCTCTCTCCCCCTTTCTTTCTCCCTCTCCATCTCTCCCCCGGCTCTGCGCGTGGCCTCAGACCGCCGCCGGCGGCCGGAGCGCCGCCGCCGGCAAGCCGGCCTGGGCGCCCTCTGCCCCGCTGCCCCTCTCTTTTTCTCCCTCTCCTCTCTCCATCTCGCTCTTTCTCTCTCTCTCTCTCTCTCTCTCTCTCTCCCGCGCGCGGCCCGCGGCCTGAGCCACCGCCGCACCGCCGGTGGCCGGGACCGCCGCCGGCGGGCCCCCTCTTGCCGCCGGCCAGCAGGGCTGGCCGGCCTGCTCGCGCAGCAGCAACAAAAGCTGCTGCTGCTGCTGTTGTAGTATTATTGGGTTCGGGTATAACCCGAACCCAATAACAATATTGGGGGGTTGGGTTTTCAACCCGACCCGCTAAAGTTTAAGTTATGGGTTCGGGTTATCGGATCCAAACCCTACCCGTTAAGAGCCAAACCTGCATCCGAAACCCGTTAAAGGTAATTTTACATAAAACCCCCTGTGTCATTTCAGTAATTGTATTTGAATTATTTTTATTTACATATTTAACCTGTTTCTATTACTTTTAGCGTCGGGCGATATCGGGAGCATCCAGACTCCGATTTGGACGATTCTGGATCCGTTGCGATCGTGGAAAGAGAGCTACCTTCCAATGTCTAGTTTGTGAGTGTTTTTATTTTATGAATTATCTTTTGATCATATTGATTGATCTTGGTTGCGTTCTTTACATAAACATGATTACCGGTAAATTGTAAACAATATTAAAACACGGTCATAAATACTGTATGGATAATATGCCTGATAACTAAAAGACGTTGATTGTCTGGATGCCTATTATGTCATGTTCATGTACCCCTGACATCCGGGCCACTATGTCACCATACTCTTGTACACTCTTATGTTCACAGTCACGTTACATATATACTGATCTACAGATACGCTGTGAGACTACACGGTCACTAGACAGACCTGCTAGACATCGTTTATGTCTGTTACACGGATTATGGTTACACAACTATGTTCCACTAGTACACGGCTAAGTACCGCAGGTCATATTATGGTTATCATCATTACACGAATACTGTAGTTCACTGTACATGATATTAGACACTGACCACTGTTATTACATGTACATGTTGCACCAGTACTATGACACGTCACACTCTCATTTCGTATTCATGTCCCACCGATATATACATGCACCACTTCACGGATACTCGTTACACAGACATCACTGCTACATATGCTCACCGCACACATATACATGCATGTGTTATCGCTATCTTCTTGTCATATGGATCACCGTGCATACTACATGTCTTATTGTTCCATGTTACCGTAGCCATGTTATATGCTTGTTTCCTGTTACTGATATGGATATTCCCGTTACTGGATACATGAGCTGTTGATATGCGATATGTGGAATCTCACATCTATTGTTCCCGTTTCCCGTTATCGTGTTTGGTGCTATCAACAGAGCTCATGTCATGTTATCGTGTTACATGTACCAGATCCTGTACTTGTTCCTGATATACTGTATAGTGAAAGATAATAAAGATAATTTGGGTATGGGGGAGACTTGACGGTTGATTAGATCTTGTCGGGTGGATGTCTGGATCCATTGTTTGTCCCACTGCAGGGGACGGGGTAGTGCTGGCTACCGTCTGTTATAGCTCATGAGCTCCTGTTTATTATTTTAGCTCATTGAGTTCCTGTTACATGTTACAGCCTTAGCGGGCTGGCCCTGGTCTCAGCAGCGGGGGTCTGTTTAAGGCCGTGATCCCGGGTATGCACGGGGTACACCCACCTGACTAGATCTCCTTGACTATTGGGTTTCCAATTAACATAATAAAACAGTATACACGATAGTAAGGTCGGGAACACTTGTTATTTGGTCACTCTCTCGTTTGGATAATGGTACCCGTATGCCATGTCCGGATGGGTTCGACTGGAGTGCGGGCTCCAGTATGAACTGCCAGTGGTATGGGACACTGAAAGAGATAGATTAAAATATCAGGTGGTACTGATTGCTACTATTGTATAAATGACATGACTTGCCTGATACATGAATACTATTGTGTAGATGTACTTGTTACTGTTCATGATACTTTATCCAATATCATGTTACCTGTATACTTGTTCCTTTCCCTAGTACATGTTACACTGTCTGTAGTGGCATACTCCTCATGCACATGTATGCTCTGCATTGCATATATTCTATTTGCTGTATACCATACAGATATCATTACTGTATATGCATAACACAGTATTATGGTTATAATGCATATGCCCATCTACATGTTCACTCTTACCACGTCACCACTCGCATGTTCATTTCTATCATGTCACCATTTATTCTATCAACTGGACACGACTATAGACATGACCCGATGATAACGGCTAGGTAGTGATGGTAATAAAAGATGACATGTTTATCTATTTCTACTGCTTATTATATCCTTATTATATGGTATCACTAGTCCCACATTATGTATTCTATTTGTCGTGCTTGTATTACTATTGTATATATTACTGCCTCCTTTATTTTACCACTCACTAGGTCGCTTTCTGACGACCCTGGGTTTGCATGCCAGGTTGGAGATCGGAGTTACCATATCATCAGATAGTGCCTTGGATGGATCATATAGGAGACTCTTCATCGAGATCATTCATAGGTATCGTTGTGTTTTTATTTCTGTATCGTATTTATCCCTGTTTTTATACTGTTATGCTCCCTAACCCATGTCTGCAGGTATTCTTGTACTTATTTCTTGCTGGAACTCTTGTGTATATGGAGGCTATGTCCTGTACTGAGGCTTAACGTACGCGTGAGGGTGTTTTCACCTCGCGTATGTACGTCGCCATAACGTCTCCATATCCTTGGGATCAGGGCGTTACATTGGAGCTCTATCTCACAAGTGTTGGCCCAAAGGCCTTCCACCCTAGTTTTGATGATGATTAACTCATGTAGTTATGTTTACTAATAATCTTGTGTTGTTTAAGTTTCAGATCATTAATCAAGATATTAGTTGGTGATTAGCTTCAACAAGGAGTTTAGAAGCTATTCATAATGATTCCAGGGCCAAAGCTTAAAGATCACACATTGCCTAGCCCATGGATGGAGTTTTGAAGCAAGTCTACTTGAAGATGAAGATCATCAAGAAGACTTAGGTATCCATAATTTAGATAGTGTGTTTAGATCCATTTGTAAAGCTTAGTATAGTTGATATGCTCAAGTGCACAACACACACGTTTTATGTTTTGAAGTTAGTTTTCATGAATAGTTTGATCAAAACAAGTTTACATGTTTTATATGTATATTAGATGTGCTCTATATACATACATGCTTTTATGACTTATACAAACTTAGTTTGACATACCTATTCATGTAGTTTTATGTTTTGGTATAAAACATATTTTGAAATTAAGAAAAAAACTATGATATATTTGTTGAATGTATATTGGACCTATGTCCATATGCATCATGCTTAATAATGTTCAAATATCATGTTTTTGTATTTCTATAAGTTTTAGGAAAATCAGATTTCCTATTGAAAAATCAAGTTTGATAAAAATACAAGTTTTGGTTTTTGATAAAATTGGCAAGACACAAAAATGAATTGATATGTTGATATATGTCTTGAAATTTTTTATCACTTGTTTATGTTTCAATATAAAATGATAAAACAAGTTTTGTGGATTTTTAGAAGTGTTAAAAGATTTTTATAAAATATTTTAGCATGTTTTTCTGACTCAGTTTGTTGTTCCAGGCTTCAACCAAGTCGACTTGGTCCTCTGACTAGTCGACTTGAGGTGAAGTCGGTCGACCGGGCCGGTCGACCGACGTGCACAGATTGTGCACGTTTGGAGTCACTGGGACGGTCGACCGGGCCGGTCGACCGGCTCAGAGCAGAGCTCTCTGTTTGTTTGGGTCGACCGGGCCGGTCGACCGCAGTTGCCCAACGGTCATAATTCTGACCGTTGGCGGTCGACCGGGCCGGTCGACCGCTGCCTGTCAGAGCTGCCAGCTCAGCTCTAACGGCTAGTTTCTGGTTGGGCCTATATAAGCCCCATCTCTTTGGGGATTTTGGCCAAGATTTTTAAGAGAAAAAATTTCAGTTTTCTGAAGTGTTTAAAAGAGTTTTAAAAAGAGTTTTTGGGCTTTAATCTTTCAATCTTTATTGTTTTAGGTTTTTGGAAAATTCAAAGAAATTGGGAGATTTATCTTGTTCTTCATTTCTATCATTTACATAGAGTTTTCCCCAAGTGTTTTCTTGAGTCTTTGTTTTCCAAACACCTAGTTTTCCACACTTGAGCTATCACCTATCATAATCTATTTAGGATCTTGTTTTTGTGGAAAAGAAAAGAGAAAAGAAAAGAGAGATTGAGTTTGTGGTTTTTGGAACCACTTGTTGTACACCCTTATTCTTGTTGTATCCCTCTTTGGTAGAGGTGATCGGGTGATTGGTTTGCTCCCTCTAGTGAGAGGTGGAGATTTGGTTGTAAACCTCTTCGGTAGAGGTGTTGGTTGTTGGTTGTTGTATTGGCTACGGGCCTACCCCTCGGTTGTGAGGTGGTTGTTTGAGAGAGGAGTTTGGTACTCCTAGTGTTGTAACAAATCCTCTTCGGTAGAGGTTCCCTCGGTGGGAGATAGTGGATTGGAAATCCTACACGGTGGTGTAGGCGGGGATGTAGAGCAAGGTGCTCGAACCTCGAAACATATCTTGGCTTTTGCGATTGATCCATTGTCTCTCTAACTCTCTCTCTTTACATTTGTGCAAAGCATCATTCATATCATCATACCATATTTGCTTGTGTTGAGCATAATTCATATTGCCATATCATATCTATTTGCTTGTGTTGCCTTGCATATATTCATATTGCCTATTCATCTTATATGCTTGGTTGTTTGTGTGTGCCTCACTTGTACCTAATCAACAAGAGCTTCACATAGCACCTCAACCCATTCAAGGGGAATCAAGAGGAGTTAGTCCAGAGCCCTTCACGGGGAATTCGGCTACACTTGTTGATTGTACTAAGTGTGTTGCAAGATTTGCATTAGCTTCCGCATTTAGCGCACTTAGTTTTTGCATTTAGTTCTAGATTAGCACTTACACCTATTCACCCCCCCTCTAGGTGTTTTTTCAATTGGTATCAGAGCTAGTGCTCCTGATATTAGGCTTAACATCCTAGGAGTGAGATCTATTTGGTTGCTAATCTTTTGTTTGCATTTGCTTGTTTGCACACATATAGTTTACCATGGCCTTCATGACCCCACCTATGTTTGACCCTTCCAACATTCATGTTTGAAAGATTAGGATGACTGTTTATTTACAAACCCTAGGGCATAAAGTTTACCTTGCCATTACCAAGGAATCCTTCCTTAGTGATAGCAATCATATAGGGGCCAATGCACAAGCCCTTGAGGCCATTAGAAGCACTTTATCTAAAGATTATCTTATGAGTGTTTCTAACCTTGATTCCGCCTTTGCAGTGTGGAATTTGTTGACAACAACCACCATCTCTGAGTTTCTATTGCCAAATCAACCGGAGGAATCTAGCGGAGAATCCGATTCACAATGCTTCATGGTCCAAGGGAATGACTCCCTTGAGGTACACTCGGAAACTCCATTAGATAGTGATGATGATGCTAGTTCTTCAAATAATCATATTGATGCCTATGCTTTGAATGAAGAACTTTCTATTGTGTGTGAAAATTAATAGAAAATATAATTTGTTGAAAAAGAAGAGTCTAGGCATTAATAATGAAAATAAAAATTTGATTGCTAGACTTGATGTTGTTTTGCAAGAGAAAGAGGAGATTGCTAATGAGAGGGATTCATTAAAATCTCAACTTGATCTTGCACTTAAAGAAAATGATTTTTTAAAATCTAAAAATGATTGCCATGTTCTTTTGAAGAAAAATGAGAACTTGTCTTCAAAGTAGATTTTGTTTTAAAAGAGAATGTTGATTTGAAAAATAAAATTATTTCTATTTCAAATGAGTTGAATGTTTGTTTAGATAAAAATATTGTTTTGCAAAATAAGATTGATGCACATATTTGCCATGCTAGTGTAGTTTCTTCATCTAGTCTACCTATTGCATGCCACACTTCTTCTTCTAAGATTAAAGATGATGTTTGTTTGCTTAAGAAGAAGGTTGATTGGTTGGGCTCCACTATGAGCCAATGTGCCATGAACCACTCACGGTTGGAAACCTTGGTTCGAAAGAAACAAGTTCCATCCTATATGCATGCACACCCTCCACGGCATACACATGCTCCTCACGGACACACCCATCACCATATGTATGCTCATGTGTACACATGTACACATTGTGGACGTAAGGGCCACCTTGCTAAATTTTGCTATGATAGATTACATACTCCTAATTTAGCAAAGAACTTTGTTTGGGTTAGAGAAGGTACTAACCCCATGGACCCAATAAGATATGGGTACCAAAGACCACCCCTCCTATTATTTTTGATGTAGGTGTGGGCTCTCACATGACGTGAGAGTGATGACACCTTGGAGTGGATGCGTTCCAAGCTTAAAGGAAATCATATGGATGCATCACTTTCAAGGGAAGATTTGGTGGAGATGACCACCACGTTTTGGAGACAAGGAGAGTTGCCTTCTAGGTTTTGGTAACAATTCCTAAACTCCCATTTATTACATGCTTTCCATGTTTATCTTTATTAGCATATTTTTGATGTTTTATAACATGTTTTATTGTCTATGGATTAGTGTGTAATTACCATGTTTATTAGATCCTTGACATACATGTATAGTACTTGAGACACACATGCTTATTTGAATCATACTTAGTGCTCTCACTTTTGTTTAAGCTATAATGTACATCATGAATTTAATACATGTGAATTTACATAGTAATCATGTTTTAGTCTTATCATGATGATTTTTATCTTTTTTTTAATGCTTAATGATTTGATTACTTGTTTAAGTGTTAGTTTTCATTAAGACTAGTTATATACTTGTGCATATAGTGGGCCACAAATAAATCTATATATGTTTGAGCTTGATTGCCTATTTGAACCCATTAGATGTGCTAGTATAGTCTAGTTTTGATGATTCATACATTTTAAACTTGTATTCCATTTTTGAATTTGTTTTATAAGTTTTCACTTCGTGTATATGTTTGTATTGCCAAACTTTAAGATATACATGTATACCCCTTGAGTCATTTACCTTTCATGCAAATCTATATATGGACTCAATTGTGTTTAGGGATATGTATGTATACTTATTGTGTTGACAATTCATACATATACCTTGAAATGAAATTATTTTGGTGAAGATTTAGTTTTTCTTGATTTTGTGTTTAATTGTTTAACTTCATGTATATGTCTATCTTGTCCAAACTATTAGATATACATGATTATCCTTTTGAGCCACGTGCCTTAATGCATATATTTTGTGGACTCGTTGAGTTTTGGATATGTATGTATACTTTAGTTTGTATTAGACATACATATGCCTTGAAGATTGAATAGTTTAGATGATTTTTCATGTTTTCATTGTTTAAGGAATAATGGAGCTTAATGAAAATTTTCATGATTATGATCCTCACATTTTATTTATACACTCACATTTATTGCTTGCTCATGTTTTTGTTTTCATGAGTCATATTTATGCTTAATTGGATTAGAGTGTTGATTATCATGTGGATTTCATGTTTTATGAAAAATTATTTTGTGTTATTCCTTACTTGAAGGATTTCGTACTAGTTAACCAAAATTTTCACTTTAACTAGTTACGGTATTCCTCATATGGTAGTTAAAAAACTCTACCAAAAGTTTTTTCAAACTAAGCTTATTTTCAAATCAATTTTTGAAAACCCCTACCATCTATGGGAGGATGGATGGGAGATCATGTTCATGTATGCTTTAAAATGAAAATCATTTAAAACTTGAACCTTGATTGGGAGTATAGTAATATGATGTATACACTTGAACTTATTGTTATGTAAATTGGTATCATTGAACTCTTTCAATTGGTATCATTTTGATCTTCTTGTATACTCATATTTGTTTTGTATGTATGTATGATTTCAATTCCAAGTATATCAATTTCTATTGGTATCTATTTTCCATACATATATATGTTTGTGTTTATGCTAGTGCTTGAGTTTCAATTTTGTTTCAATTGATTACTTTTAAATTGGTATCAAGACTATGCATTATTTTAGTTTGTATTTCATAAGGGGGAGAAAAAAATTTGATTTTGTCTTTCAATTGGTATTTGTACTCCCATACTTTATGATTGAAAATTCGAATTTGGTATCATATGTTTAAAATGAATAATTCTTACAATTGGTATCAATGTTTCTATGTAAAATCTTTTCAATTGGTAAAACATTTACAATTGGTATCAAAATTTGTGTTTAGTCATTCAAATTTATTATGTTTAATTTCAATCGATATCAAGATGTCTTGTGTTTTAAATTGGTATCTAAAAAACTTTGTTTAAAGTAAAATACAAAAATTTGGATTTAAATTTCTTATATGCAAGGAGAGCTTAACATCTCTTCTACATATAGATTCATGTTGAGTGTATTGTGTATTGAAAAGCTTAACATCTTTTCTTTATGTGGTACACGTGTGTAGGGGGAGCTTCACATCTCCTCTTATTTATTACATAATGTGTGTTATGTGAATTAGGGCTTAACATCCCTCCTTCATGTAATGCATATGTGTAGGGAAGCTAACTTAGCGTCTTCCTCTTCATGAATGTATATAGCATATAACATTTATTGATCCTTGTTTATTTTCACTTGGTATCAAGATGCTTCATTGACATATTTTTAATTGATATCATGTTTGTAGTCACCCCTTATTGACTTTGTTTTTGTTTTAGACAAAAAGGGGGAGAACATTGTTTTTATTGTTTTGATTGACATAAAGGGGGAGAAAGATTTTTACCCCTCATTTTATTTATGGTTTTGATTGTTTACCCCTTTGTTGATGATTGACAAAAAGGGGGAGAAAGATTTTGAGTTTGTTTGAGATTTATATATGCATAGTTATGTGTTTTTGCATATATTAAGTTTAATATAGTTTAAATGTATGTTAATTGGTATCTAGAGTATCTAGAAAATGTTATTTGTTAATTGGTATCTAGAGCATATTTTGTTTTGAATATTTCATTGGTATCTAGAACCTTTATTGTTTATGCATATTAAGAGCCTTCATTGCATATTATTATGTTTATTTGGTATGCATGAGTTAATGAGGAGCTTCTTTGAAGCTTTACTTTAATCCATGCATATATAACTCCATGAGTTTTGTCATCATCAAAAAGGGGGAGATTGTTGGCCCAAAGGCCTTCCACCCTAGTTTTGATGATGATTAACTCATGTAGTTATGTTTACTAATAATCTTGTGTTGTTTAAGTTTCAGATCATTAACCAAGATATTAGTTGGTGATTAGCTTCAACAAGGAGTTTAGAAGCTATTCATAATGATTCCAGGGCCAAAGCTTAAAGATCACACATTGCCTAGCCATGGATGGAGTTTTGGAGCAAGTCTACTTGAAGATGAAGATCATCAAGAAGACTTAGGTATCCATAATTTAGATAGTGTGTTTAGATCCATTTGTAAAGCTTAGTATAGTTGATATGCTCAAGTGCACAACACACACGTTTTATGTTTTGAAGTTGGTTTTCATGAATAGTTTGATCAAAACAAGTTTACATGTTTTATATGTATATTAGATGTGCTCTATATACATACATGCTTTTATGACTTATACAAACTTAGTTTGACATACCTATTCATGTAGTTTTATGTTTTGGTATAAAACATATTTTTGAAATTAAAGACAAAAACTATGATATATTTGTTGAATGTATATTGGACCTATATCCATATGCATCATGCTTAATAATGTTCAAATATCATATTTTTGTATTTCTATAAGTTTTAGGAAAATCAGATTTCCTATTGAAAAATAAAGTTTGATAAAAATACAAGTTTTGGTTTTTGATAAAATTGGCAAGACACAAAAATGAATTGATATGTTGATATATGTCTTGAAATTTTTATCACTTGTTTATGTTTCAATATAAAATGATAAAACAAGTTTTGTGGATTTTTAAAAGTGTTAAAAGATTTTTAGAAAATATTTTAACATGTTTTTCTGACTCAGTTTGTTGTTCCAGGCTTCAACCAAGTCGACTTGGTCCTCTGACTAGTCGACTTGAGGTGAAGTCGGTCGACCGGGCCGGTCGACCGACGTGCACAGATTGTGCACGTTTGGAGTCACTGGGACGGTCGACCGGGCCGGTCGACCGGGCTGAGAGCAGAGCTCTCTGTTTGTTTGGGTCGACCGGGCCGTCGACTGCAGTTGCCCAACGGTCATAATTCTGACCGTTGGCGGTCGACCGGGCCGGTCGACCGCTGCCTGTCAGAGCTGCCAGCTCAGCTCTAACGGCTAGTTTCTGGTTGGGCCTATATAAGCCCCATCTCTTTGGGGATTTTGGCCAAGATTTTTAAGAGAAAAATTCCAGTTTTCTGAAGTGTTTAAAAGAGTTTTAAAAAGAGTTTTTGGGCTTTAATCTTTCAATCTTTATTGTTTTAGGTTTTTGGAAAATTCAAAGAAATTGGAGATTTATCTTGTTCTTCATTTCTATCATTTACATAGAGTTTTTCCCAAGTGTTATCTTTGAGTCTTTGTTTTCCAAACACCTAGTTTTCCACACTTGAGCTATCACCTATCATAATCTATTTAGGATCTTGTTTTTGTGGAAAAGAAAAGAGAAAAGAAAAGAGAGATTGAGTTTGTGGTTTTTGGAACCATTTGTTGTACACCCTTATTCTTGTTGTATCCCTCTTTGGTAGAGGTGATCGGGTGATTGGTTTGCTCCCTCTAGTGAGAGGTGGAGATTTGGTTGTAACCTCTTCGGTAGAGGTGTTGGTTGTTGGTTGTTGTATTGGCTACGGGCCTACCCCTCGGTTGTGAGGTGGTTGTTTGAGAGAGGAGTTTGGTACTCCTAGTGTTGTAACAAATCCTCTTCGGTAGAGGTTCCCTCGGTGGGAGATAGTGGATTGGAAATCCTACACGGTGGTGTAGGCGGGGATGTAGAGCAAGGTGCTCGAACCTCGAAACATATCTTGGCTTTTGCGATTGATCCATTGTCTCTCTAACTCTCTCTCTTTACATTTGTGCAAAGCATCATTCATATCATCATACCATATTTGCTTGTGTTGAGCATAATTCATATTGCCATATCATATCTATTTGCTTGTGTTGCCTTGCATATATTCATATTGCCTATTCATCTTATATGCTTGGTTGTTTGTGTGTGCCTCACTTGTACCTAATCAACAAGAGCTTCACATAGCACCTCAACCCATTCAAGGGAATCAAGAGGAGTTAGTCCAGAGCCCTTCACGGGGAATTCGGCTACACTTGTTGATTGTACTAAGTGTGTTGCAAGATTTGCATTAGCTTCCGCATTAGCGCACTTAGTTTTTGCATTTAGTTCTAGATTAGCACTTACACCTATTCACCCCCCCCTCTAGGTGTTTTTTCAACAAGTTTATACAAGAGTTCTACATGCTCAATACTTCCCAAGAATAATGGTTATGGGTGTGTATTGTAATATTTATTAGAATGTTAAAAGCCTTGAACATACACACTCATCTTAAGTCTATAAGTCGACTTATTACCAAGCATAGTCGACTTATACCAACTATAGTCGACTAACCCTTAACTATAGTCGACTTAGGTTTGTTTCTAGATGCATACCAACTTTTTGTTTATGATCTGTATGCACTATTAGTCGACTTATAAGTCTTTATAGTCGACTAATATATGGCCTAGTCGACTTATACCTTCTACTGGTCAGCTATATTCAGTTTCTAGAGACATGTCTTTTGTATCAGCCATTCCCTAGTTGACTTGCCCCCTTTATTAGTCGACTAATATGGGTAAAAGTTATTCTTCTAGTCGACTAACCCATAAACTCAAGTCGACGAATGACAGTTTCTAACTGTTAGACAGTTTCTGATTTCTGGTGTTTTATCCAACGTTTCAATATTCAAATTTGTCCTGATAACTACCCTAACTGACCATAGATTTTAGCTATAAATAGGGATGTTATCCTAGGCTAAAAACACCAATTCATATCAATAGTTTTCTATTTAAAAACTCTGTTCAAAAATCTGTTTTTCAGAAAACTGTTTTCACTTTCAATTCTTCACTCAAATTCTAATCCTTTAGTGAAAATTTCTGAGAGTCCACCTATAAGAGTCCTTGTTCACGATCACATACAGATTCAAGGCTTATATGATTGTTTGTAATCACTCAAAGAGAAAGATTGTACAAGAGCATCTTCGGGTTGAAGAGAGGTTGTACAAGGTGTTGTGTCTTCTTGGTTGTAAGAAGAGTTGTATACATTTGGCAAAGGGGATTTGTCAAGTGGTATATAAGGTGTTGATTTTGAAAAACACCTAGAGGGGGGGTGAATAGGTGTGATTGCTAATCTTAAAAGTTTTAACTCTCTAAATGCGGAACCTAAAATAAGTGAGGCTCAACTTAGTACAATTCAACAAGTGTAGCTGAATTCCTCTTGCGAGGCTCTGGACTAAACTCCTCTTGATTCCCCTTGATATGGGTTGAGGTGCTATGTGAAGCTCTTGTTGGATGAGTACGGGATTGGCACACACAAGTATGAAATGGATGATATAAAGAATGATGCAAACACAATGATATATGGCAAGAATTACAAGCAAGCAAATAGTAGCACAAGAAAATTAAATAATATCACAAGTATGCAATAGAAAGCAATAAGGAGCAATTGAAAAGTAAAGCAAGAATTAGACGCAAAGGCAATCGCAAACAAGGTGATTTGTTTCGAGGTTCGAGCCACCGCTCTACTCTCCGCCTTCACCTCCTGAAGGGTTTCCACTATCCACCGAGGACGCCTTTACAATTTGGTCTACCGAAGACCGAGCACCGAGCTCCACCGAGTACAAAGGACCTCTACCGAAGAGGTTGCTCCACAAGGAAAGGATTACAAGAACAAAGTGATCACAACAAGATCACTACACTATTTCTCAAACTCTTTTACAAACACTCTCACTTCAATTACAACTTCACTATAGAATGAGTATAGGATTTTTGGCTCTATGAAGTGTGGTGAGAAAAACTTCAGTTGTAGAGTGATATTAGTAATCAAACACAACTGAAAAACAAGCTCAAAAAGAATTGGAATGAAAGCTTTAAACTCTTTTCTTTTCTCTTTTGAAAATAATACAAACTTGAGGATTTTTCTTAGTAATATGAAAGAGAGACTTCTCCTCTATTTATAGGGTTAAAAATAGGTTAAAAACAATTTCTTTTGGTCTTATTTTCTCTGAAAAGCTCCCCAACAACTCTCCAAAAATCTGTTAAAGCTGAAAACAAAAACAGTTTTTCAGAATAGCCCAAAGAGGAAAGAGCCGTTAGGCTATAGCAGGCTTGGCGGTCGACCGGTCCGGTCGACCGCAAGGCCAGCTGCAAAGAGCCGTTGGCTCTCGGTCGACCGGTCCGGTCGACCGACCCAAAAGAGGAAACACAGTTTCCTTCTTCCGGTCGACCGGTCCGGTCGACCGAAACAAACTGTGAGCAATTTGCTCTCCGTCGGTCGACCGGTCCGGTCGACCGACAGACATGCACAAACAGTGCATGTCCAGACACATCGCCGGTCGACCGGGCCGGTCGGCCGGGGTTGCCTGAAACAGAAAAACTGGGCTGTTTTTGAGTTAGAAAAATTTTGAGAAATATTTTAAAAATACATATAGCTAAGTATTATGCAGAAAATAGTTTATACACATGTTTTATACAAGATTTTCAAGATATAAAGCTTTTGGTACATGTATATATAAACTAAGGTATAAAACTTAGAAATAACCATTTTCAAAACATAGGAAATATATATGAAACAAGTGTGTGTGCAAATCCTAGAGCCAAATTTCATATACTCAAACTTTAACATTCTATTTCTTACAAAGTTTCTAAGGACTTCAAGATCTTCAAAAAGGCTTCTTCATATAATCTTCAACACTTGTTCCTTGAGCCCAATTGGAGTTGACTTGAGTCCAAATCCTTGTATTTGTGAGAGAAGACTTCTAGAATGAATAGAAATCTGAAACACACTTAAACAACAAATGTTATTAGTACAAATAACTAATATGTTTTGTAATCATCAAAATACACTAATCATGGGTGATTGTAACCTTGGGCCAACAATCTCCCCCTTTTTGATGATGACAAAACATATAGGTTATTTAGATAAACATGGAAGAGGAGTTTGAAAAACTCCCCCTCAAATAATGCTATGTATAAAAATTGGACTATTGAAAGCACAATACATAAAGCATTCAATGTACAAAATTTTGTCAAAAACTTAAATAAACAAACTTTCTTTTTCTTCATAAAATAAAACTCAAATAATATCAAAACTAAACAAATAATTTCAAAACTAAATATCAAACTAAACTTATTCTCCCCCTTTTTGTCATACATCAAAAAGGGTTAAAATACCAATTGAAAAAATGGTTTAGTAAAAATATCGGCAAGTTGAAAATCGGTAGAAACATATTCAATAACAATATCTCCTTTCTCATAGTGATCTCTAAGAAAGTGATACCTAATGTCAATGTGTTTGGTTTTACTATGTTGATTTGCATTCTTTGTCATGTGAATAGTACTAGTATTATCACAAAATATTTTAACATGATCAAAGTGTAAATCATAGTCAAGGAGAGTATGTTTCATCCAAAGAACTTGTGCACAATAAGCTCCGGCCGCAACATACTCCGCCTCGGCGGTTGATAGGGCTACCGAATTTTACTTTTTGGAAGACCAAGATACAAGACAATTACCCAAGAATTGACATGTTCCAATTGTGCTCTTCCTATCTACCCTACAACACGCATAGTCGGCATCCGAAAAACTCTTCATTTCAAATAATCCGGTTTTAGGATACCACAAACCCATTTCAATAGTGCCCTTAAGGTATCTAATTATGCGTCTAACCGCAATTATGTGAGATTCTTTAGGACAAGATTGAAAACGTGCATAAAGACAAACGGAAAACATAATATCCGACCTACTAGCCGTCAAATAAAGCAAACTACCAATCATGCTACGATATAATTTAATGTCTACACTTTTACCTTGTTCATCCTTGTCAAGCTTTGTAGTTGTTGCCATGGGAGTTTTGCTTACTTTCGATCCTTCAAGCCCAAACCTTTTGATTAGTTCCTTTGTGTACTTGGCTTGATTGATGAAGATCCCATCCTTCTTTTGCTTGATTTGGAGTCCAAGAAAATAGTTGAGCTCCCCCATCATAGACATTTCAAATTCATCCTTCATGCATGACTCAAAAGCTTTGCAAAGAGATTCATTAGTAGAACCAAAAATAATGTCATCTACATAAATTTGCACAATAAGAATATCTTTTTCTACATGTTTAGTAAACAATGTTGTGTCAATTTTACCTTTCTTAAACCATTTGAAATCAAAAATGAAGAAAGTCTTTCATACCAAGCCCTAGGGGCTTGTTTTAAACCATAAAGAGCTTTATCTAATTTAAAAACAAAATCCGAATGTGTAGGATCAACAAACCCGGGGGGTTGTTCAACATACACCTCCTCTTCAATAAAACCGTTTAGAAAAGCACTTTTAACATCCATTTGAAATAATTTGAAATCTTTATATGAGGCAAATGCTAGTGTCATCCGTATGGCTTCAAGCCGTGCTACGGGTGCAAAGGTTTCTTCAAAATCGATCCCTTCGATTTGAGTGTAACCTTGGGCAACTAACCTAGCCTTGTTTCTAACTACATTACCCGATTCATCCAACTTGTTCTTAAAGATCCACTTAGTACCAATTGTTGGTCTATCGTGGGGCCTAGGAACAAGGTGCCAAACTTGGTTGCGCTCAAATTGATTGAGCTCCTCTTGCATGGCTAGCAACCAATATGAATCGGCCTCGGCTTCGAGGACATTTTTGGGTTCAATATGAGAAATGAATGCATAGTTACCACAATAGTCATGAAGTCTAGAGCGAGTAGTTACCCCTTTTGATACTTCACCTATGACGAGGTCCTTGGGATGATGTGGATTGTATCTCCAATCCTTTGGTAGTGGTTGAGTAGGCTCCACCTCATGTGTTTGATTTTCATTTCCTTGTGCCTCTTCCACTTTAGCTTCGCTTCCTTCATCATCCTTTGGTTTGTCTCCCATAGTAGAAGCATCCTCCAAGGTCACTTTCTCCAAACCTTCATCCAATGCATCTATTTCTACAACATTCTAACAAACTTGTTAGATTCCTCAAACTTAACATGAATAGACTCTTCAATAGTCAATGATGATCTAGTGAAAACTCTATAAGCCTTACTAGTGTTTGAGTAACCTACAAAAATAGCCTCATAAGATCTAGCATCAAACTTTCCTAAATTATCTTTTGTGTTTAAAACAAAGCATTTGCAACCAAAAACTTTAAAATAGGAAACATTAGGTTTTCTAGAAAAGTACATTTCAAAAGAAGTTTTAGTAGTATTTTTACACAAGAAAACACGATTTGATATATAGCATGATGTATTAACGGCCTCGGCCCACAAATAATGTGGTAGACCGTATTCACTAAGTATTGTCCTAGCCATCTCTTGTAATGTTCTATTTTTCCGTTCAACTACTCCATTTTGTTGTGGAGTTCTAGGACAAGAAAGTTCATACTTTATTCCATGTTCATCACAAAAGTGGTAAAAGGGTTGGTTAATGAATTCACCTCCTCTATCACTTCTTATTCTCAAAATCGAAACATCTTTTTCTTTTTCAACTCTTTTCTTAAAAGTTTGGAAATACGAAAATGCTTGGCTTTTATGTTCAAGAAAGAATACCCAAGTAAACCTTGAAAAATCATCAATCAAAACATAAGCAAATCTATTCCCACTTAGACTTTTGTTTGTGTAGGGCCAAAAAGATCCATATGGATTAACTCCAAAGGACGTGATGTCATGATATCCTTAATTGACTTGAAAGAAGACTTAGTTTGTTTCCCAAATTGACATGCGTCACAAACTCGGTCCTTTTCAAAATTCAAGGAAGGAATACCTTTCACCATTTCCTTTGTGTTTAACCTAGAAATGTGATCAAAAGAAATATGCCCTAATCTCCTATGCCACAACCAAGAGTCATTATCGAGGGCTTTCAAACAAGTAATATTACAAGACATATTTAACATATCAATCATATAAACATTACTTTCACGAAAACCGGAAAATACACAAACATTAGAGGTTCTATCAATTACTTTACAATCAACATTATCAAAAACAATATCAAAATCTTTATCACAAAGTTGACTAACACTCAAGAGATTATGCTTGAGGCCATCAACTAAAACTACATTCTCAATTAAAGGAGAGGTGCCAAGTTTTACATTACCAATACCGATGATTTTACCCTTGGCGTCATCTCCGAAGGTGACGGTGCCACCTTCATGATATCTTGATAGGGTTGCAAAGTTGTTGATGTCCCAAGTCATGTGCCTTGAGCAACCGCTATCAAGATACCACAATCCTCTACGTCGTTGGGATTTGGAAAGTACCTACATCATTTAACATAATTGTTGATTTTGGTACCCAAACTTTCTTGGGTCCTTTAAAGTTAGTGCCTCGAACCCAAACATTATGACGTGATACATTTAATCTATCATAGCAAAAATTTGCTAAGTGCCCTTTCCGTCCACAATGTGAACATGAGAACACTCTACCATACATGAATGCATGATGTGTATGTGTAGTGTGAGCATGTTTTGGGGTTTTGCCATGTTGTTTAGGTTGTGTAGCATGAACATGAACATGAGCATGAGCATTTTTCTTTGGGGCTTGTTTCTTAGGAAACATAGCCTCAATTTTCTTCTTGTTAAACTCACAATCTTTCAAAACAACACTTAATGAGTCTAATCTTTCCTTAAGCATAGAAACTTCATTTGAATCAATTAGTGGGGCCTTACCTTTGCAAGAAATCTTATATTTTTCAAAATTATTTTTGGTAGTGGCCAAAGTGGAAACCAAATCATCTTTTTCTTTTGTAAGAGTAAAAACTTGAAGACTTAAAGATTCATTATCCTTTTTCATTTTAAGATACTTTTTCTTTAAGAAATCATAGTTTTGTGACAACTCAACAAAAGCCTCTTCTAACACATCCATAGAAAGTTCATTATCATGAGAAGGGGAAGTGGTTACCTTGCTTGTGCCTTCATTAGCCATGAAGCACATGTTGGCGGTGTCTATTTCTTCCTCGGATTCGGTCTCCGAATCCCAAGTTGCCTTCATAGCCTTCTTCTTGTAAGGCTTCTTTGAAGTGGAGGGCTTAGCTTTGTCCGGACACTCCGCAACAATGTGTCCGGGCTTTTGGCAATTGAAATAAGTGATTTCCTTTCTTCTTTGCCTCCTTGCCATCTTCTTCTACCTTGGTACTTCGCCTTGTTATACATCCTCCGGACGTTCTTTACAAGGAGTGAGAGCTCCTCATCATCTTCTTCTTCATCGTCTTCATCGGAGTGTGTAGCTTGACTCTTGAAGGCGATAGTCTTCTTTTTGGAAGGAGCTATATCCTCCCTAACTTTCCTTTCCATCTCATGGGTTTTGAGGTTCCCAATGAGACCTATAAGCTCCACCTCTTCATTGTCGTTGAGTTCCTTCAAGGTTGTTGCTTTAACTTCCCATGAAGGAGGAAGTGCACGGATGATCTTCCTTACTCTTTGATCATTGTTGATATCTTCACCTAAAGAAGAGAGTCCATTAGTAATCTTGGTAAATCTTGTAACCATATCATCTATGGTTTCATTTTCTTGCATGCTAAATGTTTCATATTGGGACCGAAGAAGGTCAATCTTAGCCTTCTTTACTTGTGAGGTCCCCTCATGTGTGACTATCAAATGTGACCAAATCTCATATGCGGATTTGCAATGAATAACCCTAGAAATGTCATCATCATTAAGGGCTTGTAGAAGTGCATAGTGAGCTTTGGCATTGGCATCGAATTCCTTAGTCTCTATTTCGGACCAAGTGGATTCGTCACCGGGGGGTACACTAAAGGACTTAGTTACGGCTTTTGCAACTCGGCTACCTAGAGATTGCAAAAACACGGTCATCTTAACTTTCCATATGGGAAAGTTAAGTCCATCAAACTTAGGAGGGGTCTTAATTCCATCGGCCATTTTTACTATGTGAATATGAATGAAATGATTAGCAAATTAGGATCTTCTCTAAGGTTGTTAAACCAAATCCTAGAGTCCAAGCTCTGATACCAATTGAAAAACACCTAGAGGGGGGGTGAATAGGTGTGATTGCTAATCTTAAAAATTTTAACTCTCTAAATGCGGAACCTAAAACAAGTGAGGCTCAACTTAGTACAATTCAACAAGTGTAGCCGAATTCCTCTTGCGAGGCTCTGGACTAAACTCCTCTTGATTCCCCTTGATATGGGTTGAGGTGCTATGTGAAGCTCTTGTTGGATGAGTACGGGATTGGCACACACAAGTATGAAATGGATGATATAAAGAATGATGCAAACACAATGATATATGGCAAGAATTACAAGCAAGCAAATAGTAGCACAAGAAAATTAAATAATATCACAAGTATGCAATAGAAAGCAATAAGGAGCAATTGAAAAGTAAAGCAAGAATTAGACGCAAAGGCAATCGCAAACAAGGTGATTTGTTTCGAGGTTCGAGCCACCGCTCTACTCCCCGCCTTCACCTCCGTGAAGGGTTTCCACTATCCACCGAGGACGCCTTTACAATTTGGTCTACCGAAGACCGAGCACCGAGCTCCACCGAGTACAAAGGACCTCTACCGAAGAGGTTGCTCCACAAGGAAAGGATTACAAGAACAAAGTGATCACAACAAGATCACTACACTATTTCTCAAACTCTTTTACAAACACTCTCACTTCAATTACAACTTCACTATAGAATGAGTATAGGATTTTGGCTCTATGAAGTGTGGTGAGAAAAACTTCAGTTGTAGAGTGATATTAGTAATCAAACACAACTGAAAAACAAGCTCAAAAAGAATTGGAATGAAAGCTTTAAACTCTTTTCTTTTCTCTTTTGAAAATAATACAAACTTGAGGATTTTTCTTAGTAATATGAAAGAGAGACTTCTCCTCTATTTATAGGGTTTAAAATAGGTTAAAAACAATTTCTTTTGGTCTTATTTTCTCTGAAAAAGCTCCCCAACAACTCTCCAAAAATCTGTTAAAGCTGAAAACAAAAACAGTTTTTCAGAATAACCCAAAGAGAAAAGAGCCGTTAGGCTATAGCAGGCTTGGCGGTCGACCGGTCCGGTCGACCGCAAGGCCAGCTGCAAAGAGCCGTTGGCTCTCGGTCGACCGGTCCGGTCGACCGACCCAAAAGAGGAAACACAGTTTCCTTCTTCTGGTCGACCGGTCCGGTCGACCGAAACAAACTGTGAGCAATTTGCTCTCCGTCGGTCGACCGGTCCGGTCGACCGACAGACATGCACAAACAGTGCATGTCCAGACACATCGCCGGTCGACCGGGCCGGTCGGCCGGGTTGCCTGAAACAGAAAAACTGGGCTGTTTTGAGTTAGAAAAATTTTGAGAAATATTTTAAAAATACATATAGCTAAGTATTATGCAGAAAATAGTTTATACACATGTTTTATACAAGATTTTCAAGATATAAAGCTTTTGGTACATGTATATATAAACTAAGGCATAAAACTTAGAAATAACCATTTTCAAAACATAGGAAATATATATGAAACAAGTGTGTGTGCAAATCCTAGAGCCAAATTTCATATACTCAAACTTTAACATTCTATTTCTTACAAAGTTTCTAAGGACTTCAAGATCTTCAAAAAGGCTTCTTCATATAATCTTCAACACTTGTTCCTTGAGCCCAATTGGAGTTGACTTGAGTCCAAAGCCTTGTATTTGTGAGAGAAGACTTCTAGAATGAATAGAAATCTGAAACACACTTAAACAACAAATGTTATTAGTACAAATAACTAATATGTTTTGTAATCATCAAAATACACTAATCATGGGTGATTGTAACCTTGGGCCAACAGATTTTGGGTGTACAAATCAAAGGTTAAGGGAAAATCTCAAGCGGGTGGCTTGGGGACTAGATGTAGGTCAAGTGGACCGAACCAGGATAAATCACTTGTGTTTGCGTTTGATTTACATTCTGTGATTTATTTTCTTACTTACAAGTTCTTTTATTTAACTCTAATATCTTTGTTTGAGTGTTGATGTAATTTTTAGATCCTACAATTGGTATCAGAGCCCTGCATACCCAGTCAATAACCTACAAGAATAGCAACAGAGTTTCCTTTATCGCAATTCAGAGAAGGACATTCTACACAATGTCTACCACTATTTGATGGATTGAACTATAACTACTGGAAGTGTAGAATGAAAATTTACTTACAATCGCTCAACTACGAACTATGGAATATAACAGAAGCAGCGTACACCAAATCGACTACCAATTACAGTGCTGGAGTGATGATCAAAAAAAGAATGCGAACCTTGATGCCAAAGCGATGAATGCATTATTCTGTGCCTTAATCAAAGAAGAATTCAATCGTGTGTCAACAGCCACATCTGCAAATCAAATATGGCATACTCTACAGGTAATACATATAGGCACAAATAAGGTTAAAGAATCTAAAATTTCTATTTTTATCCACAGGTTTAAACTCTTCAAAATGAAGGAGAATGAAACCATCTCAGAAATGGTTACAAGATTCACCGACATAACAAATTTCTTAGTATCCCTTGGAAAGGAATACACCCAAGTCGAAAAAGTTCGCAAGATCCTTCGTGCACTCACATCAGATTGGGAGAAGAAGACAACTGCAATCGAAGAAGCAAATGATCTCTCCACTATGTCATTAGAAAACCTCATTGGTAATATAATGGCATATGAAGTACAACTGGAAGATAGAAAGAAGGATGATCACAACCTTTCTCAAAGAAGAAAGAACTTGCCTTCCATACATACTCAGATACAGACAATTCAGATGACGATGAAGAGGAGACAATACTCTCAAGAAAATTCAGAAAGTTCTTGAAGTAAGGTAAGTTTAAATATTTTAATTGTAATAAAACAGGTCATATGAAGAAGGATTGCTTATTGCTCAAAAACAAAGGTAAATTCAAGAGCAAAAATTTCAAAAGAAGAAAGACTATTAATCATCCTGGGAAAATAGCGATCCTCTTCTTCTGACGAAGAAGAAGCCACTGAACATGCTAACATTTATTTCATGGCTCAAGAAGAAGATGAGATACAATATACTGAACTCTTAGATGCATTTCATGAATTATATAATGATCTTAAGAATGAAAAGATAAAGAATAAAGTTTTGTCAAAGGAAATGAAAAACTTTTCATAGAAAATTCATGTTATGTTTCTCAAATTTCTTCTATAAATTCTCAAAAAGATGATTTTAAAAAAGCGACATCATCATTAAAAAAGGATATTGAGAATTTTATAAAAGAAAATGTTATGCTTAAAAAGGAAACTTTATCTTTAAATGAAATAATTACTGTTTTAAATAAAGACATATCGAGTTTCAAAATGAAGTATGAAGAGATTTTAAAAAATGTGACTAAATTTAATCAAGGAAAAGAAAAGTTAAATGATTTGTTATCATATCAAAAGATGTCACATAATCATTATGGTCTTGAATTCTTAAATCAAAGTGAAAAATCTATACATATTTGCAAAAAGAATCATAATCCATATAATTCTTTTGTGAAAAAAATACTGATATTATTTCAAAAAGAATTAAGAATAAGTTCATATAGATTCCTAAAAACTTAAGCATTGTTGATAAAAATACTTATATTGCATCATACATATATTCTATATGTAATTCATGCAGTTATATGTATACTAACAGATGGAAACCAAATTCAAATTGAGTTTGGATTCCTAAAGGTTAATGCTTTGATCTTATAAATGATTGGTACCATTTTAATGTTTATCTTTCAGGTACCAAATAAAAGTTTAATAAGAAAATATTTTAAACATTTATCATATGTATATATATGTTATGATATATTTTTTGCAGGGGGAGAACACATATTTTTCTATATTTGCTATAACCTGTTCTACGCAGGGGGAGAACATATAATATAATCTCTGCAGGGGGAGTTTTTCATGCACACAAAATGTCATCATCAAAAAGGGGGAGAATGTTGGAACTTGATTCTGATGATACATTTGTGAAGCCATTTCATTGGAGCTCTATCTCACAAGTTTATATAAGAGTTCTACATGCTCAAAACTTTTCAAGAATAATGGCTATGGATGTGTGTTGTAATATTTATTATAATGTTAAAAGCCTTGAACATACACACACATCTTAAGTCTATAAGTCTACTTATTACCAAGCATAGTCGACTTATACCAACTATAGTCTACTAACCCTTAACTATAGTTGACTTAGGTTTGTTTCTAGATGCATACCAACTTTTTGTTTCTGATCTGTATGCACTATTAGTCAACTTATAAGTCTTTATAGTCGACTAATATATGGCCTAGTCGACTTATACCTTCTACTGGTTGACTACATTCAGTTTTCAGAAACATATTTTTTGTATCAGCCATTCCCTAGTCGACTTGCTCCCCTTTATTAGTCGACTAATATAGGCAAAAGTTGTTCTTCTAGTCGACTAACCCATAGACTCAAGTCGACTAATGACAGTTTCTGACTGTTAGACAGTTTCTGATTTCTGGTGTTTTATCTAATGTTTCAATATTCAAATTTGTCCTGATAACTACCCTAACTGACCATAGATTTCAGCTATAAATAGGATGTTGTCCTAGGCTAAAAACACCAATTCATATCAATAGTTTTCTGCCTAAAAATTCTATTCAAAAATCTATTTTTCAGAAAACTGTTTTCACTTTCAATTCTTCACTCAAATTCTAATCCTTTAGTGAAGATTTCTGAGAGTCCACCTAAAAGAGTCCTTGTTCACGATCACATACAGATTCAAGGCTTATAGGATTGTTTGTAATCACTCAAAGAGAAAAATTGTACAAGAGCGTCTTCGGGTTGAAGAGAGATTGTACAAGGTGTTGTGTCTTCTTGGTTGTAGAAGAGTTGTATAAATTTGACAAAGGAGATTTGTCAAGTGGTATACAAGGTGTTGATTTTAGGTGTACAAAATCAAAGGTTAAAGGAAAATCTCAAGCGGGTGACTTGAGGACTGGATGTAGGTCAAGAGGACCGAATCAGGATAAATCACTTGTGTTTGCGTTTGATTTACTTTCTGTGATTTATTTTCTTACTTGCAAGTTCTTTTATTTAACTCTAATATCTTTGTTTGAGTGTTGACGTAATTTTTAGATCCTACAAAGGAATCATACATAACTACAATTCAAATAAAAGAAAAATAAAGTCAATTAGAACGAAATCAGACCTAAAAATGAAATCCTAAACATAAACGGATATGTTGATACACGCAGATTAGTCGACTTATACTTTTAGTTAGTCGACTACTATGCAAACTCTAACTCTCTGTTAAATTGATTAGTCAACTTATACACAGAGTTAGTTGACTAATGGTGTCAACTAGTTGACTTATGATTTTACTAAGTCGACTATTCTGTGACCCCAGCTCTCTGTTGGATGGACTAGTCGACTAATCTGAAGGATAAGTCGACTAGTCTAACTTTTTCTGCTGCCATCTGCCTTGATTTATCGATCAATGGATATTGAGTGCTTGGCTTCCTATATCAGTCCCCTTCTTTAAAAAACTCGTCCTCAAGTTTCAATCAATCGAACAATGAACGATTAGCAAACTCGGCTTGAGGGAAAGCGATTGGTTGGTGCTCCTTCATTATCCAGCCATACACCATGCTCTCGTACTTTATAGGTTCGCCTCCATGAAGAAGATCTTCCAAAGTGTGATGGGAGATGGAACTTGGCATATCGTGCAGAACATGTTGCGCCCACGTGCTAATAGCAGATGATATGAACTTGAAGAATTTAAAACTTTCATCTATAACACTCTCATTCCACATGAAAGAATTTTTGAAATCATGAAGAATAGATGCATCATGATTTTGAATATCTCTCATAGGTAGTAATCCTTTCTGAAGCTCGTAATGAACAACTTCTTTGAACTCTCCCAACAATGATTTCATCTTCTCATGAATTTCAATAGGTGGAGTAACTTCTTTCTTGACTAATAAAGCAAATTCTTACTTTATTTCCTTTGAGTCCACTCAAGACTTGCCTCGATTGCATATGGATATAAATTTGGGCTCCTCTTCTTTTGGACTAGGAGGGGCCGATTGTAATGCAGGAGGCTGACTTGGTGGAGGTTGACGAGGAGATAGTTGTGATGGAGGTGGATGCTGTGATGGATGTGTTTGTATTAGAAGTGGTTGTTGTGGCGGTGGTTTTTTGAGGTGGATGTACGGGGGGAGGCGGTATAGGAAAATTGGTTGATTGATGATCACGTCCGGTTTTAAACGTACCATAAGTTAGACTCCGATCATCGATCTTGAGGGTTGGTTGTGATAGAGGTAAGGGTGGATGTGTTGGTGGAAGATTTGTTGAAGGGGAATCTCGTCTGCTTCGGTATGTACCATCAGTTAGAGGTCGGCCATCCATCTTACAGGAAAATCTCTCGAGTTCTTCGAACATGTTGTCCAACATTGAGTTGATAGTGCGGAGATTCCCTGAAATAATTCCCATCCTTATGGAAAGGATTCACAATCCATCATTATCTTCCGCCATCGTCGAAAAGTTACCAAGCTCTGATACTACTTGATGCAGACTGGGAAGCGAACGACGCTGGTTAGATATCGTTTTAGAACCAACAAACCCTGAAAGGATCTTTCAGGTAGAAATCGAACTTGAATCCACGAGCATAACACTCAAATTCATGAACAATTTACTCGAATTCATGAGCAAAGGGTAGCAACTCGAATCCACAAGCAATCGGAGAGATAAACTCAAATTTTAATTGATAAATAGTTGAATAAAAGTTCAGTTGTTGAATAAAAGTTACAAACATACAAAAGTCTTTTATAAGCTTAAAAGAAGAGTTCTAATCTATTTAGGAATCTTACATAAAGTACAATTCAAATAAAAGAAAAATAAAGTCAATCGGAATCTCAGTCAGACCCGAAAACGAAGTCCTAAACAAAAACAGATATGTTGATTCACACAGATTAGTCGACATATACTTTTGGTTAGTCGACTACTCTACAAACTCTAACTCGCTGTTAAATTGAATAGTTAACTTATGCACAGAGTTATTCAACTAATGGTGTCAACTAGTGGACTTATGATTTTAGTAAGTCGACTATTCTGTGACTTTAGCTCTATGTTGAATGACTAGTTGACTAATCTGAAGGATAAGTCGACTAGCCTGGCTTTTCCTGCTGCCATCTGTTTTGATTTATCAACCACTGGACATTTGGTACTTGGCTTCCTACATCAGTTAGGGACTCTTAACAAGAGTCTCATATTGTTACAGACTAACATCCAAATAATAATTTGTTAGGGACTCTTAGCAAGTGATTTGCATATTGTTAGGGACTAATATTCAAATAATAATTTGTTAGGGACTAATATCAAAATATAAAATTTGTTAGGGACTTATATCTTTAAAACCGTTTAACATACTACTATCCCTCTTCATATATCTCCGTGGTACTTTTAACATGATATTTTACTAAAAAAAAAAAAACTTTAAAATGATATTGTTTTAACTTTAATGAGAGACTGTGTACCATTCTTCACAATGAAGGAAAAATTATCACAATTGCACATTGATCTAAACAGTTTCTGTTAAAACAACAGATGGTAACAAGTGAAGAGTTACAAATAGGAGAGGTAAAATATGAATCAAAGTTAAGACGAGGAAAATGAAATAAAATTGAGAATTCAAACTCAAAATTTCTCTTGATATACTTCCAAATCCTTCATGTGCAAAGGGTTCCTTTTTCTTCTTAATGACTCAAAACATTCCTTGTATATATTTTCTGTTTTAAGTGTACCTTTGGAACATATTACCAGTCTCGTTTGTTTTTATCTTGATTAATTAATTAAAGTGATCAAAACTATTCCCTTAACTAACAATCACAAGTCCACTGTTTAATTCCCTATCACAATACTTGAAAAAATTGCTTGATCACTAATGGTTAAAAGTCCTCCCATTGTAAGAATTTGAAACTATAATGCGGATTAAAACTAGCCATGGATCTAGAATCAATCATCTCAAGAAATCAAATACTTAATTAAATCAATACAAAATCCATACCTGAAGCCATTGAAAGGTGGAAGAAGAACGTAGATGGATGAAGATCTGATCTTTCTCTTTAATCCTGCAAGAACCCTAATGCAGACCCTTCTTCTCTCTGTCTCCTTTTCTTTTCACAACCTTTTCTAATATGATGGATTCTCTTATTGCTCACAAAAATAAGCCTAGGTTATATTCTTTTCAGGAGGAGAGAAGAGGGTCTACATTTACAAATAAACCCCTGAGATAAAATCACCCATCATGGTTTCCTTTTATACCTCAGATTTATTTAACTTATATAAATGTAACTTTAATATGGGCATCTTTAATATCAGTTAACTTTAATTAGGAATCCAATGTTAATTAACCAAGGTTATTGGGCCACCTTAATGTGAGATTAACATTCTCCCACTTTGACCATTAACCGATTAGGTTAAAACTTTAGAAAACAAATAAAAGAAAAGACTCATTTTCAAAATATTTTGACTTCATTGGATTCCATACTGAAAACTTTGACACGTGATCACGAATTTTAAAAACAACAACTGATAAGCCCAAATATGAAATACTGTAATACTGCAATTAGCTTGGACCATCAATGCGAGTCATAGCGGTTATACAACATCCATGTCATACTCCCTTCTATGTACCACAACATTGATAACCCTTACTAATTGAGTCCATAACCAAAATGACCCCTGTAATTGTCTTGTAAAGACATTTCCTGTTTAATAAACATCCATACATAATATGTGCACACATAATTGGATAACAGGAAACACAGAAACAAACTTTTATTGCGCAATAATGTCAATTACATAAGTACCAAAACATACATTTACAGATTGCTCAAAAGACCCATTCTAACAACATGTTCCTTGAATGTCTTTGGAGGCAATCCCTTTGTCATTGGATCAGCAACCATTAAAGTGGTACTAATACTTTCAATTGACACTTTCTGTTTCTCAACTCTTTCTCTAACCACCATGTACTTCAGTTCTATGTGTCTAGAACCATTAGAGTACTTACCATTCTTAGAGAAGAAAACGGCTGCTGTATTATCACAATATATCTTCAGCGGCTTGGCAATAGAGTCAACTACACCAAGTGCTGAGATAAAATTCCTTAACCATAATGCATGATTTGAGGCTTCAAAACATGCTATGAACTCAGCCTCCATCGTGGATGAAGCAGTGATAGACTGCTTTATACTCTTCCATGAGATTGCCCCACCTGCTAGCAAGAAAATAAAGCCTGAGGTAGACTTCCTGCTATCTGGGCAACCAGCAAAATCTGAGTCCGAATAGCCGATCACTACCAACTGATCAGATCTCCTATATGTGAGCATAAGGTCCTTCGTTCCCTGAAGATACCGCATCACCTTCTTAGCTAATTTCCAGTGCTCCATTCCTGGATTGCTCTGGTATCTTCCCAATATCCCAATAGCATAACTGATAACTGGCCTGGTACAAGTGTGTGCATACATCAAGCTCCCAACTGCTGACGCATAAGGAACTTTCTGCATTTGACCCTTTTCTAAGTCATTTCTAGGACACTGGCTCTCACTTAATTTGTCACCCTTCATGATGGGTGCACAACTGACTGAACACATTTCCATATGAAATCTTTTCAAGACTCGATTGATATAACCTTTCTGAGACAATCCTAGCAATCCTCGAGATCTATCCCTGAAGATCTCTATGCCAATAACATAAGTTGCCTCACCCATATCAACCATCTGAAAGTTCTTGGTAAGATAGCTTTTAGTTTCATACAGCAAACCAATATCACTACTGGCTAACAAGATATCATCCACATACAGAACCAAAAGATAAACTTGCTCCTTCTGATCTTTAGATATATACACTGATCAACAATGTTTTCTGTAAATCCAAAAGAGGTAATGGTATCATTAAACTTTATATACCATTGCCTGGAAGCTTGTTTAAGTCCGTATATGGATTTCTTTAATTTGCAAGCCAAGTGTTCTTTACCTTTATTTGCGAACCCTTCAGGTTGCTCCATGTAAATTTTCTCATCCAAATCTCCATTCAGAAAAGCTGTTTTCACATCCATTTGATGTAACTCCAAATCATAATGAGCTACAAGGGCCATAATGATTCTAAGAGAATCCTTCTTTGATACTGGAGAGAAGGTTTCTCTATAGTCAATGCCTTCTTTCTGAGTGAAACCTTTAGCCACAAGTCTGGCCTTATATCATTCGATATTGCCTTCAGAGTCGCGCTTGGTCTTAAAGACCCATTTACACCCGACTTTCTTACAGTTATTAGGCAATTCGACGAGATCCCAGACTTTGTTATGGTCCATAGATTTCAACTCTTCATTCATAGCATCAACCCATTTACTAGAATCATTACATTCTATGACTTGTGAAAATGAAACTGGATATTTATTTATCCCAATATCATAATCAGATTCTTGTAGATACACCACATAATCATCTGAAATGGCAGATCTTCTTTCCCTTTGAGATCTTCTCAAAGCTGCCGGTGTGGTGGTTCTACTATATTTTCAATGGCAATATCCTCATGGAGTGGTGAACCAACATCATTATGTTGTTCTGGTATCTCAGCTTGATGATCAAGTTGAGGGACAACAATTTCTCTTGAAGGAAAGGGTATTGGGATATTTACCCTTACTTCCTCAAGATCTACCTTTCTTGGTTCATCACTCCCACTAATTTCGCCATTCTCAAGGAATCTGGCATTACCAGTTTCAACTATTCTTCTACTATGGTTAGGACAATAAAATTTGTACCCCTTAGATTTATCTGGATAACCAATGAAATACCCAGATATTGTTCTTGAATCTAATTTCTTTTCTTGTGGATTATATATTCTAGCCTCTGCTGGACAACCCCAAACATGTAAATGTCTTAAACTAGGTTTCCTACCAGTCCACAACTCGAAAGGAGTTGTTGGGACTGCCTTACTAGGAACCCTGTTCAAGATATACATAGCAGTCTTTAAGGCTTCATTCCACAATGAATTGGGTACATTAGAGAAGCTCATCATGCTCCTAACCATATCCATAAGTGTCCGGTTTCGCCTTTCAGCAACACCATTCTTCTGAGGCGTACCTGGCATTGTGTATTGAGCACAAATGCCACGCTTTTCTAGAAATTTGGCAAATGGACCAGGATTTTATCCTGACTCATCATATCTACCATAAAATTCACCACCTTGATCTGATCTTATGATTTTAACTTTTCTATCTAATTGTCTCTCGACTTCTGTAATGAACACCTCAAGGATGTCAACAGCCTGAGACTTTTCATTAATTAGATATACATAATCATAACGTGACAGATCATCTATAAAGGTAATGAAATATCTCTCTCCCGTAAAACATGGAATGGAGAGTGGTCCACAAATATCTGTATGAATTATTTCAAGGAGTTCTTTACTTCTTGTGGCACCTTTCTTGGTGTGTTTTGTTTGCTTTCCATTTATGCAATCCACACACACATCAAAATCAGTAAAGTCTAGGTTATCCAAAATCCCATTCTTCACTAATCTTATTATTCTATCCCTGGAGATATGCCCCAGTCGTCTATGCCACAAGATAGAGAAATTTTCATTAATTAAGCCACGTTTAATACCAACATTCGAATGCAGAGATAAAAGAGATTGTGCAAACTCATCATTCAATGAAATTTTATATAAACCATCACATAAAATTCCATGTCCAACCGACATTGAATTATACATTAAACTGAGTTTTCCACAACTGAATAAAACAGAATATCCAAAAACATCTAATTTGGATAATGACATTAAGTTCCTAGAAATCGAAGGTACATAAAAAGTATCCTCAAGATCCATCTGATGTCCCGTCTCTAAGAGTAGTCGGTAAGTACCAACAGCCTCGACCTCCACTTTAAGACGGTTCCCCATAAAGACGAATCTCTCACTTTCCTTCGGTTTCCGGGTTGTAAGGAATCCCTGTATTGAATTAGTTATATGAGTTGTGGCTCCAGAGTCAATCCACCAAGTATTAGAAGGAACTTCAGCAAGATTTGATTCATAACATACAAAGAAAGATTCATACCTTTCTTTTCGAACCAAGCCTTCCTCTTGTTGCAGTCCTTCTTCACATGTCCTTTTCTGCGACAGAAGTAGCATTTGACAGTGAAAACATTTCTATGACCTTGGCTACTTTCCCCATGGTCATTTCCTTTCTTTGATGGAAACCTCTTACCTCTTTCATATTTACCTTTCTTATGGATAGCTCCTTGAGTTACTGCCAACACTGAGTGCTGCCCTTCTTGCCTCAGTCTCACTTCCTCTTGTACACACATACCAGTCAGCTCATTCAGATTCCACTTATCCTTATGAGTATTATAGTGGATCTTGAATGGCCCAAACTGAGAGGGAAGTGAGTTGAGGATGAACTGTACTAAGAAGGATTCATCCACTTTCATTCCCAGTGATCCTAACTTCGCAGCCTTATCAGTCATATTTAGAATGTGTTGTTGAACTCCTCTACTACCATCATATTTCATGGTGGTAAGTTCAGCCATAAGAGTGCCAGCTAATGACTTATCTGCAGACTTAAATCGGTCTTTAACAGCAGTTAAAAGTTCAGATGCCTTAGTAGTATGTGGGAGTGAAGTCATGATGTTATTGGCAATGGTCATCTTGATGAACATGAGACTGAGTCTATTCGACCTTTCCCAAGCTTTGGCATGGCTAGCCTGTTCTGCTGTACTTTCAGCAGTCACTTCATCAGGTTTCTCTACTAAAAGGGCCATGTCAAGGTCCAGAACACCCAGTGTAAATTGTACATGTTCAAACCACTCAGAAAAGTTGGTACCATCCAGGGCTGGAATGCTAGTTGCATGAGTGTGAAGGGAAGTGGGAACGTTCACTGAAACAAAATAGGACATAGCTCACATTAAGGCCTCGAATCAATACAAAACTTTAAATTTAATGAAGATGAACTATTGATATCACTCTGATTCCTCCTTTGGGCGAAACCTAAGCATATCCAGTGTTCACTCTTTAGGTGAGACTCTTTTATCACCTACGTAGGTCTAATATAATTTATGCTACTTAGACAGTAAGTCATGTTACCTTTGGGTATCCAATTCTACACCACTAAGTTGCATAAATTACACTATCCTACCCCGGTTCCTAATTATTTGAAAGAGACTTTCCTTTGGGCCAGTCCCAATCTCCTAACTAGAACCGCCATCGAGAGTATTATTGTCTTTAATGTCACTTACATTGACAAGTCTTTTATGTAGTTGTATATTCATAAGGTTTACTAACATAGGTCACTTTGGCAACTACTAAATCAATAAGCCTTATGAATACAAAACTAACCAACAATATTCTCTAATCTTTTATTTGAGTAATACTATAATACTCCAATTCCATTACTTAACCAACATCAATCAATATTAACACAATGACTTAAATGTGTAACATACATTATGATTGAATCAAACAAGCATTAGTCGACTACAAGAAAGACTAGTCGACTTGGGTCAAGTCAAGTCGATTATACATTTAGGTCTAGTCGACTAGAGCAACGCAAGGTTAGTCGACTATACCAATATTATTAGTCGACTATAAATTTTATTAGTCGACTACAAATTTTATTAGTCGACTCCTGTTGGAAGGCAACTCTCGGTTAAATTATTAGTCGACTTGGGAAAAGAGTTAGTCGACTATACATTTTATTAGTCGACTACTCAAAATAATTAGTCGACTCCTGTACCGAAACAGAGAGTTCTAAAGTTTATGTGTTTCGGGCTAGTCGACTAATAGGCGACGAAGCTGTTATCGCGGGCAGTTCCAGATTGCCGGCGGAAATATTTAATTAGGGAAAAATTAGGGTTAATAATTCCTGAAATTTGATTCCAATCAATTGTACAATTAGAGGAAATTGAACAGAACATTAGGGTTAATAAATCCTCTTAAAATTCTACAATTAAAAGATCAAAAATTTCATTTTTATGAACTGTTAATCAAAAACCCTAATTTTCCATAATCTATAATCCAAGATGTATTGATTCTAAAACCCAGGCTCTGATACCAAATGTAAGAATTTGAAACTATAATGCGGATTAAAACTAGCCATGGATCTAGAATCAATCATCTCAAGAAATCAAATACTTAATTAAATCAATACAAAATCCATACCTGAAGCCATTGAAAGGTGGAAGAAGAACGTAGATGGATGAAGATCTGATCTTTCTCTTTAATCCTGCAAGAACCCTAATGCAGACCCTTCTTCTCTCTGTCTCCTTTTCTTTTCACAACCTTTTCTAATATGATGGATTCTCTTATTGCTCACAAAAATAAGCCTAGGTTATATTCTTTTCAGGAGGAGAGAAGAGGGTCTACATTTACAAATAAACCCCTGAGATAAAACCACCCATCATGGTTTCCTTTTATACCTCAGATTTATTTAACTTATATAAATGTAACTTTAATATGGGCATCTTTAATATCAGTTAACTTTAATTAGGAATCCAATGTTAATTAACCAAGGTTATTGGGCCACCTTAATGTGAGATTAACACCCATATGATCATCATCCTGTTGGTACATAAATAATGTGATTGTCAAAGGGAAGATAATTTTTGGGTGAGCCATATGTTTCGTGAAAGAAATATGAGAGTTGAGATGTGATTGGGTACTCTGAGAGTACTCTTCCGATGCAGTTGCGAGATCTGATTCAAACAGACACAGAAGATTGCTTTTTCACTTGTTGAATGAGAGAGCATTTATTTATCAAAAAGAAGAAGGGAGATAATTTCTTTCCTTCCTATCACAAGCAAGCATTTGCTATCAAACCAAGTTCTCTTCTGTAGTATTCGAAGTCATTTAAAAAAAATATCCGATTAATCAAACACCTATTTGAAAATACTATTCATTGAAGACTATTTACCATTGCAGTTAGTGGGATCTGATATACAATTTAATCTTCAACTTATTATTAATTTTTTAGGTTAGTGCTTAGTAGTTGTATGCAACAATATATGGTTAGTTTTCGTATTTATTTAAGAATTAAAATTTTTATTGATATTAATTTCAAGATGTGAATAATATCTCTATTCATATCTTTGTCCACAAAGAAAATGCAGAACAAGAATATTTTAATATCTGAGCTATTTGTTGTTTTTGACAATCAATCAAGAACGACCAATCAAATTGGCCAATAAGTCCGAAAAGATTTTCGCTACGGAAGGTTCAAGACTTGGTTCACCTATTCTTATGCAGTTTCTTTTTTAAAGTGTCTTTCACTATAGAGTCAGTTTCATAGTGTGTTTATTTTCTTGTATCTCCATTCATTGTGCGGGATTATTGGAAACTTGAATTAAACCAATTGAATTTTGAGAAAAACTTGAGCTGAATTTTGGGCGTGATTCATTGCTAGAAACACATTAGAGATAGTTGAAATGTGTTCTCCTTCTATTGAGGATGAGCATAGTATATTCACATGTTCAATTTCATTTTCAAATGAATGAGATATTCAAGTCGGAAGTTGGTCTAATTCAACAGCTTAAATGAGACTAAAAAGAGTGAAAACTCTTTAATCCAACATTGGATATGGTGTGAAAATTTGAGTGATTTAAATATGAAAAGTTGGGAGTTAAGAGCGTGCCCTTAGAGTACTTAGAGTTTTCCCGCGTGTTGGGGGGAAGCCATGCCCACATGTGCACGCGCCGTCGTCGCCTGGCGCTGGCATGGGTGCAGGGTCAGGGTGCGGGTGCGGGCACAGTCGTGCCCGACTCGAGATCGATTGCCCAACCATCAAACTCTCTTCCCTCTGAATAGGGTAGAATTGGTATTTAAAAAATCAATTGATTTAAGATGAAAATGATAGTTTAGGAAAAGTGGGGGTTTAAAAATTTTATGGATGTATTAAGTATATGTGTGTTAAGCAATGTTGTGGGTGTGAATTGCTGCACTCGTTCTGTTTCAAATGGTTCTCGTAACAGTTCTCTCTGAATTATTACAACAGTTCAGACAGAACCGTCATAACCGCTGCAACTGTAACTTTTTCGACCCTATAAATAAAGAAGAATTCTTCTCATTTTACATACCAAACTCGAAAAAATGAAAGTTTAAGTTTCAAACTCTCTCCCCTCTGAATAGTTCAATCAAAATTTTAGGCAAAATATATATTTCAGAATTTTGTCTTACTCTGAATTGTTCTTCAAATCCAGTGAAAGGTACAGGTCAATTTTTGGCTCGACAGTACGAGCATTTGCAATGTGTTTTGCAAATATCATGAAGGAGTGTTGTATCGTGGGAGACCAGCGTTTATTATCCCGTAGGCACAGTAACGGGGATGTAATTATCTTAAGGAGATTCGCTTTACGTGTACCTCACTCCATTTTCTGTATATTTGAACTAAAATTCTTATTGCAGGAATATTGTTGAATTATTTATCTTGAATAAATAATTATTGTATTATTATTATTATTAATACAAGATTGGTTACTATCAGTCTAATTAGTGTCTAACTAAGAAAGGGAATTGAAATATGATTCTTAAATTAAAGAACATTCTATCGAACGAAAAATCTCTCACCTGATTTTCATTGACGTGGCCAATTAGATCGGTCGTTCTTGATTGGTTATCAGATACAACAATCTTAAGACAAATTATTATTGAAGTTGCTAACTCTACTCTGCTTGAATTGCAGAAAATGTCTGATATTAATAAAGATAGTACCAGTGGAGCACTGAATGTGTCGATCCAGACCATAGACATGTTCTTCCTCCTAATCCGAAACCAGAGAAGCCATAAAAACTTGATGTCATAGAGTTTAAGAGGTAGCAACAGAAGATGCTTTTCTATCTAACCACTTTGTATCTGGCCAAGTTCTTACAAGAAGATCCACTGAAACTTGAAATTAATCGGAACACTGTCCTTGCAGTCGATGCATCGACACGAAGTGACTTCTTTTGCTGAAATTATATTCCAAATGGAATGGATAACTCTCTCTACAATGTTTACACTCCCATCCCAACAACAAAAAAGTTGTGAGCAAGCCTCGACAAGAAGTACAAAATCAGAGATGTCGGTACTAAGAAGTTTGTTATAGGACGATTTCTTGAGTACAAGATGGTGGATATCAAGACTGTTATTAGTCAAGTGCAAGAGTTTCAACTAATGCTGCACGAGATAGAGGCTGAAAGTATGATTCTACCTAAAACTTTTCAGTTGCTATAATTGTAGAGAAACTCCCATCTGCGTAGAGAGATTTTAAGAACTATCTAAAGCACAAGCGCAAGGAGCTGAAGTTGAAAGATCTCATTGTGAGGCTTAGGATTGAGGAGGGTAATCGAAAATCCGAGAGGAGGATAACCAGAAATCTGAGAAGAAGAGTAACAAGAACTCCTATGAGGCTAAGATGAATGTGATTGAAGACTCAAAAGGGAAATCATCTATTTCCAAGGGCTTGAAGAGGAATAAAACTGCCCTAGGGTACAAAGGCAAGGACGAAGAAGGTAAGAACAAGCGCTTCAAGGAAACTTGTTACAACTGCAACAAGGAAGGACACAAGGTTAATGAATGTTGCAGTCATCCTAAGAAGAACAAGGTGCCAAACTTGATTGCGCTCAAATTGATTGAGCCCTTCTTGCATTGTAAGCAACCAATATGAGTGATTAAGGTAAATCTGTGCACAGAAAAGATAGAAGTTTAGAAATAGATTGCAAGGTTCTTAATGCTACCGCTATAGCAAATGGCTATGCGGGTTGTGATCCACAAGGAGGGACTTGTGATGGAAGCGTGTCGATAAGTTTCTTTTAAGTTACTAAAACAGGTTAAAAGTTCTTCTTTGTTTTTATAAGAAAAAAGAAATAAAAGTTATGTTAATTTGGAGAAAGTAGAAGATAAAAGAAAATGGTGATTGTTGGTGTTTAAAAAACTAAGTTAAAAAGAAATGAAAAAGAGTAAATAAAGAGTTGATTTAAGATGTGTGATTCTAAACTAAGAAATTAAAATAAAGAACAAGTAAAGTTCACTTACCTCCTCGATGCTTGCTTACCTTTGATCTGTTGCAACGATTATTCTTGGCTTAAAGGCGATCAAAGTATGACATATGGGATCTTCCTTATTTCTATGCTAAACTAAGAAATTAAGATGCAAGCTAAAACTGTTGGCCCAGAGGCCCTTCAGCTTAGTTTTGATGATGACTAACTTATGAAGGTTAGTTTGCTAATTATCTTGTGTTTATATAGTTTCAGTTATTGATCAAGGTCTAAGTAGGTATTTAGCTTCAACAAAGAATTCAAAGCCAGTTTGGAAGCTAACACATGGTGATTCAGGAGCTCGAGCGTCAAGACCGCATCTAGCACTCGGTTAGAGTCAAGCTTTATGGATCAAGTTTGGATCGAGTTATCTTGGAGAAGAAGATCTACAAGAAAACTTTGATTTGTATAGTTTTATTTTTGTTTAAATCTTGTGTAAAGATGAATTAGTCTTGATATGCTAAAGTTGACACACACACAAGTTCAATAATTTTGGTTTCCAGTATAACCGTTTTTTAGATTTTCAAGAACATATCTTTTGTTTTCATGAATAGATAGAATCAAAAAAAGTTTACATGGTTTATATGTATGTTGGATTTCATCCATATACATATTGTCTAAAAACTTATTTTGATGATTCTAGTTCATGTGTTTCAAGTTTTGTTTTTAACAAAACTTAGTTTTGAATTTAATGTTAAAAACATAGATATATCTTTTGTATGTGTATTAGATTCTATCCATACACACTATGCTTAAAAAGTGTTTATATTATGTTTTTATATTTATACAAGTTTTGGAGAAAACTTATTTTCATTTCAAAATTTAAGTTTTGGAAAATACCGTTTTTGGTTTAAAGCTAAATTTTTAAGCCTAAAAAATAGTTCAAATAGTTTGTAATATGTGTTAATTTTTAGTCACACATATTTATACTTTAAATATTTATAAGAACTTATTTTTGTAAAATTTATGTGATTTTATGAGATTTTATAGATAATTAAAAGTTAATATTTCAAACCCTAATCCCAGTCCTGAGCCTGCTGGCGGTCGACCGGTCGGTCGACTGATGTGCACAGATACATGCACACTGCCTTGACCTTGGGCCGGTTAGACCGTTCCAGAGAGCTTACTCTCTGGATCTGGCCCCGATCGACCGATCGATCGATCGACCGATCGATCGATCGACCGATCGATCGATCGACCAGAGAGATAGCTCTCTGGTTCTGGCCTCGGTCGACCGGGCGGTCGGCTGTTAGGCATGTTTGCTTGAGGCGATCAACCAGGCGATCGATTGGTAAGCCTAACAATCAAAAACCTGACCGTTGGCCGGTAGACCGGGCGGTCGACCGACAAGTCAATTTTGACCTGTTCTGCACCCCAACAGCTATATTTTCAGACCCCATATAAAAATGGGTCTTTGCGGCCAGTTTTCACTAAGATTTTTGAGAGCCAAAATTTTCACCTTCTACAGAGTTTTTAAGAAGTTTTCAAAACAAGTTTTAGAGCTTTAATCTCTCTATCTTTATTTAGTTTCAAAGTTTTTGAAAAATCAAAAGAAAATAAGTTTGGGATTCTAGTTCTTGTCTAAAATTTTTATATCTTATCTAGAGTTTTTCTCAAGTATTTTCTTTGTATTTTCTTTTTCAAAACATTTTATTTTCTCATGCTTGAGTTATCAATTCTATTGCTATCTTTAGGATCTTATTTTTGTGAGAAAATTATTTGTGATCCTTTGAGATCACCAAGAGAGTTTATGCTCATTGGATCACCAAGATTGTAACTTTTTCTTTGCTTAGGATTTGTGCCTTCCCTCCTGTGTAGAGGTGTTTGTGTTTGAAAAAGGAGTTGTGTACTCTAGGTGTTGAGTTGTAATTCCTCAGTAGAAGTCCCTGTGTGGAAGATCCTATAGTGGATAGTTGAAATCCTTCTGTGTGAAGGCGGGGACGTAGAGTGATTAGTCTGCAATTCTACATTATTATATCGCATTTCCCTACTGATTTATGAATAAAATATCATTTCTAATTGTGTTTTGGTTTACTTTGCAGATAAATCAAGAGTTTAGGGGCAAAGGAGTAATAAGAGCTTAATTAAACCCATTTTCGGGTAATTAAATCTAGATTTCTTGGAGGCCAAGTAAGGGAGCTTCTAGAAGATGCATTGGACCTAAATCTTTGCGCACGTCAGACGAATATTCGGGCAAACATACCCGAATCCGGATATACCAGGAAGGTCCTCGAAGCCAGGAGAAGGTCCTCGTCAAAACCAGGGACCTAAGCCCCTAGTTTTGCCACGAAAACATGGCAAATGCTGCGTTTCTGCGGCAATTTGGTGGGCCCACGCATTCATTTTCGACGCGTGGCCTCGTCTCGCCTTCCAGAGTCTTCTTTCGCCTATAAAAAGCCCTATAGAGACCCAAAATGTAAGCAGATTTAGAATTAGGCTAGGTTTTCTATATTTTAGTGTAGGGTAGTGTAGGTGTTCTTCTTTTCTTTTATATTTTCTTTTCTTTTTATAGATCGTGTAGTAGGGTTGAGAGATTCAGAGAGAGATAGAGAGATATTGATGTAATAGATGGTGACAATCTATATAAAGTTGTCTCCTTTCTTCTCCATTGTAATCTTCTCCATCTTCTACATGATGCTTAGCTAATCTTTTCTTCTCATGGCAATCTAACTACTAACTACTAACCATCTAACCACTTACTTGATAATCCACATGAATCTAGTAGCCTCTACAAGGTCTTGCTCTTGCAAGAGCCGTTGATGGCTCATGATGATGGATTCTAACATTCCTAACATCTAACCCACTAACTTGCTAACTTGCAATGTCTTCTTTAATTCATACTCACCTCTAACCGGTTTTGATGATTTAATAGTAGCTTGCAACTTGTTGTGTGGTATGGATGTGTTGTTTGAATTAGAAGAACCTTCTTATGTGCCATGCTCTGTATCATCTCTTGAAGCCAAGGATTAGTGATGGCCAAGCATCCATGTGAGGCAACTATCACTAAGAGGTTAGCATGGTTAGTGGAGTAATTGGTAGTTAGTAGCCATGAGTTTTCTTTTACTTTGTTTTAAAAACTAATTCTAAAATCTTTTATCATTTTTTCTATCGTTGTTTTTACCATCCTCTTAGTTCACCTTTGTTTTCATTTTCTTTACCACAAGCTTCATCTTTTTCTATTTTATTTTCTAAACCACTTCTCTTTTATTTTCACATCGTTTTCATCGCCTTCTTCACCTATCACATTCTAGTTTTCTTTTATTTTCTTTTTCTAATTCTTTTAACAAAGAAGAACTTGTTAACAACCGACGTGAATAAGAACTGTTAATGCTTCTATCGCCTCTCGTCCCTATGGATTCGACCCGTTGAGCCAATGCTATAACAAAAGTATCGAGCGAACATTAGCACACATATAATTTCATTGATTTCATAAAATACGCGTTTCCGAGTGCTCGTTCTGCTCCGATTAAATTTTTGACGCCGTTGCCGGGGACGGGATGAAAGTACACCTAGAGGGGGGTGAATAGGTGTACGGCTAATCTAATGAACAATAATGCGGAAATTAAAACTTAACTTGCAACACACTTAGTGTAACCAAAGAGTGTAACCGAATTCCCGGTGAAGGGCTCTGGACTAACTCCTCTTGATTCCTCTGAATAAGAGTTGAGGTGCTATATGAAGCTCTCTTGGTTAAACACAAGTGAGGCACACAAACAAACCAAGCATGTATATGATATGACAATATGAATCAATACACAAAGTAAGAGAGAGAGAGTAAGAGAAAGTGGATCAAACGCAAACACCAAGATATGTTTCGAGGTTCGAGCACACAGCTCTACGTCCCCGCCTTCACACCGAAGGATTTTCACTAACTCGTCCACATAGGACTTCCCACACAGGGAACCTCCACTGAGAATTTTGGGCAATACAGTAACCGGGAGTACACAACTCCTCTCTTAAATATAACACAACCTCTACACTTAGAGGCTAGGCACAAAGCCATCACAATATCAACCTCACAATAGAGGTATGGGCACTTAGCCAACAACCACAATCTCCTCTACACTTAGAGGGATTCCAAACCAACCTCCACACTCACCTCTACACAAGAGGGATTCAACAACAAGGAAAAGAGGTTTACAACTCAAGGTGATCACAAAGACCACAAACCAATTCTTTCTCACTAAACAAAGATCCTAATAGATAGGATAGTAGATAAGCTCAAGTGTGAGAAATCAAGGTATTTGGAAATCAAATAACAAAGAAAAATACTTGAGAAAACAACTAGAATAGATGTAGAATGAAGAACAAAACAAATATCCCAAATCTCTATTTTTCTTTGAATTTTCCAACCCTTGAAAACAAATAAAGATAAAATCTTTTGGCTTAAAACTCTTTTGAAAACTTGTATTAAAACACTAGAATGTATGAGAATTTTAGCTCTTAAAAATCTTATTGAAAACTAACTCAAATAGGGGTATTTATAACCCCATTTGGAATCTGCCCGTTGGCAGCAGACAAGGGCAATTTTGCCCTTCCGGTCGACCGGCCAACGGTCAAAAATATAACCGTTGAGCCCTCCAGTCGACCGCCCGGTCGACCGAGCCAGAACCAGAAAGCAACGGCTCTCTTGCCGATCGACCGCCCGGTCGACCGAGGCTGGAAACAGAGAGCAGCGGCTCTCTACCTGGTCGACCGCCCAGTCGACCGGAGGCTTTCCAGAGAGCAGAGCTCTCTGGCGGTCGACCGACCTGGTCGACTGGCCTCCCCAGCTAGGCTGCGTGCACGCTTGTGCACGTTGGCCGACCGGCCCGATCGACCGCTCACTGCTACGGTCGACCGGCAGTTAGCCAGTCTGACTAATTAGGGTCTTAAAACTTGAGTTTTTATCCTTAATTAAATCCCATAAAATTACATAAATTCCACAAAAATCAGTTCATGTTATATCTTTGAAATACAAACATGTTTGAGTAAAAATCAAACCATGTTACAAACATTTTTAACTATTTTTGTGACTTGGAAAATTTGCCTTAAACCAAATTCTGTATTTTTCAAAAATAGAATTTTTCAAATGGAAAACCGATTTTTCCAAAAGACATGTAAATACAAAAACATGATATTTAAATAACTTTAAAGCATATTGTATATGGATAGAATCCAATATACATGTAAAGAATTATATCTATGTTTTTGACTTAAAAACCAAGATCGGTTAAACCGAAAACCAAAACCAAAAACCGAAAACATGAAACGTGTGTTTGTTGTGAACTTGAGCATATCACACTATCTATCTTTAACAATGGATCTAAACTAACTATTTTAAAACAAACCGAGGTCTTCTTGTAGAGCGCCGTCTCCAAGTTAATTCGATCCAAACGTGATCTACCGAGCTTGACTCCAAACGAGTGCTAGATATGAACTTGACGCTCGGGCTCTTGAATCACCATGTGAAAGCTCCAAAAATACCTTTGTTGAAGCTAATCACCTACTAATATCTTGATCAAATATCTGAAACTAAATATCACAAGATTATTAGTAAATTATAACTACATGAGTTAATCATCATCAAAACTAGAGTGGAAAGCCTCTGGGCCAACAATCTCCCCCTTTTTGATGATGACAAAACTCATGGAGTTATATATGCATGGATAAAGTTAAGCTTCAAGGAAGCTCCCCCTTAACTCATGCATAGCAATAAACTAAAAAGATATGCAATGAATGTTATAAACATAAACATGAATATCCATAAACAAACATAAAACAAAATATTTCTTTCCCTTTTTAATAAACATGCATATATCTAAAAACAAGCTCTTGATACCAATGTTAACAAAACATAAAACAAGCTCTTGATACCAATGTTGTTAATAACAAAAACATAAACAAGCTCTTGATACCAATGTTTGTTAATATATAAACTTAAGTAAACATGCATATATATACTAAAATACTTTAAACATGCATATATACTAAAATACTTCTCCCCTTTTTGTCAATCATCAACAAAGGGGTTAAGTAAACACAAAACAATATTCTCCCCCTTTTTGTTAGAAACAAAAAATCAATAGAGGAGTACAAACATAAAACAATTAAAGATATATCGATTGAAAGTAAACAATTGAAAATAAACAAAGAAACATCATGATACCAATTGAAAGAAAATATATCAATTTAGTGCAAAGGTATACATAAAAACATTATCATATCAAATGATGATACCAATTGAAAATAAACTAAACATTTTAAAGATACCAAAAAAAATTTTGATGCCAAATTGAAAGATATAAACATATATAGGCAATCTTGATACCAATAGAAAATATTTTACCAATGAAGGTATTTTACACTTTTGATACCCATTTGAAAAACATAACCAATCTTTTTGGTTAAACACTAAACACATTTTGCAATAAAGATACCAAATAGAGAATAATGTCAATTTAATATTCTTGATACCAATATTGAAAATGAAACATATATCCAATTTGAAAATAATTTTCATTAGGAGCGTAGGATACTAATTTAAACAAAAGAAATCATTTTTCAACATAAAGAGTGGGAGTAAAAATACCAATTGTAAACAAAACCAATTGAAAGGTAAAACATGAATTTCTCCCTCTTTATGAAATACCAATTAAAACGATGCATAAGCTTATATAGGATACCAATTTAAAATAATTGTCATTAAGAATAAAATCAAACTTAGCATAACATAGTTTGTGCTTTAAGATATAAGGATATAATAAGCACAACCAAAACATATGTGAGTATACAAAAATAGTGATACCAATTGAAAAGCTACAATGATATCAATTGAAACTATAATGAGAATCAAGTGTATAACTCATATTCCCTACCACCCATTCATGCACATGTTTTAAATAGATTTTCAATAATGAGCATACAAGGCATGGTCGCCCAACAAACCGCCCTTTGATGGGTAGGGGTTTTCAAAAATAAGTTTGAAAATAGTATAACATGTTTGAAAACACTACCAAATGAAGAATACCGCAACTAGTTATATAAATTGTAAACTAGTATGAAATCCTTCAAGCAAGCAATAAAACAAAAATATATTCCATAAAACATGAAAATCACTAAACCAATGTCACTCAAAATCTATATAGTACATATATTACTCATGAAAATAAAATCATGAGAAAATATCAAGTAATATGAGTGTACAAGATTTGTGAAAAATATAGTCATGAAAATAGGAAATAGGCTCAATGTGAAATTCCTTAAAACATGAAAATCATCAAAACTAGAATCCTTCAAGGTATATGTATGTTTTGTACAAACTAGCGTATACATACATATCCAAACATAAATGAGTCCACAAAGGTATATGCATGAAGGCAAGTGGCTCAAGGATGTATATGTATAGCTAATAGTTTAGACAAAATAGACATATACATGAAGTTAAAACATGAAAACATGTCAAAATATAGAATACAAGTCAAAATGTATGAATCATCAAAACTAGGCTATACTAGTACACCTAATAAGTACAAATGAGCATTTAGGCACAAACATGAAATAATCTATTTGTGGCTCACTAGTTGTACAAGTATATACTCAAGTCTTAATGAAAACTAACATCTAAACATATAGTCAAAACCTGAAGCATCAAAACAAAACTTATATGATCATTATGGTAAATGAACATGCATTAGATTTATGATATACACAATAGCTAAAACAAATGTGAGAATACAAAGGTATAAGTCCATATTAAACAGGGGTGATCTCAAATACTAATCATGTATGTTATAGGACTAATAATCATGGCATTTAACATACTAATCATGAAACAACAAAACATGCTAAAAATGAATAATATGAAAGCATGTAAACATAAATGGGAGTTAGAGATCGTTACCAAAACCGATTGGGTACATCTCTATATCTCCAAACTAAGATGGTCATTCCACCAAATTTTTCTTGAAAGTGATGCATCCAAATTTGTCCTCTTTAAGCTCAGAACGCATCCACCTCAAGGCACTATCACTCTCACGTCAAGTGAGAGCCCACACCTACATCAAATAAAATAGGGGTGGTCTTTGGTACCCATACTCTTTTGAATCCATGGGGGTTAGCTCCTTTCCTAACCCAAACAAATTTAGTTGCTAAATTTGAATCATGTATACGATCATAGCAAAACTTAGCAAGGTGGCCCTTACGTCCACAATGTGTACAAGTGTACACATGAGCATACAAAGTGTTATGAGTGTGAACATGAGGAGCATGTGTATGCCGTGGTTTATGTGCATGCATAGATGGAATTTGTTTCTTGCGAAACATGGATTCCAAGCGTGTGTGGTTCATGGCACAATGGCTCAAATTGGAGCCCAAACATTCAACACTTTTCTTCAAAATATTTATATCATTTTTAATTATAGAAGAAGAGGTGCATGCAATAGGTGAGCTAGATGACGAAGCTACACTAGCATGGCAAACATGTGAATCTATATCATTTTTCAAAACAACATTTTCATTTAAGCAAACTTCTAATTCTTTTGAAATCAAATCAATTTTGTTTTTCAAAGAATCATTTTTTTTAAAAACAAAATCAAGTTTTGAAGTTAAAGTCTTATTTTCTTCAAAATATTTTCACAATCATTTTTACTTTTCAAATTTTTTTTTTCATTTAAAACAAGTTCAAGTTGGGTTTTCAAAGAGTCACACTCATTTGAAATCTCAACCTTCTCTTGCAAAGTCAAATCAAGTTTTGAACACAAACCCTTATTTTCTTCTTTTAGTTCAAAACTCTTCTTTTTCAAAAGATTATATTGTTCAAGCAATTTTTCACAAACAATTGAAAGTTCTTCATTCAAAGCATTAGCATCAATATAATCATCACAAGAAGAACTAACACTATCATCTTCTAACTGAGTTTTCGAGTTTACCTCAAGGGAGTCATTCCCTTGGACCATGTAGCAATGTTGCTCGGATTCTCCACTAGATTCATCCTCCATTTGGATTGACAATTGAAGCTCAGAGGAGGTCAACGTGTTCCACACTGCAAAGGCGGAATCACAATGAGAAACCAAACACAAATATTCTTTGTTAAGTGTACTTTTAAGTGCCTCAAGGGCTTGTGCATTGGCCTCTATATGCTTGCTATTATCAAAATAGGATTTCTTGGTAGCGGCAAGGAAAACATGCAAGCCTAGGGTTTTTAGGTACATGGACATCCTAGCCTTCCAAACAATAATGTTGGAAGTATCAAATATAGGTAGGGTCATGAAGTCCATGAGAGCAAACAATATGTGTGCAAATGCAAATGATAGATTAACAAAACCAAGATCACACTCCTAGGTGGTTAAACCTAATATCAAGAGCGTAGGCTCTGATACCAATTGAAAGTACACCTAGAGGGGGGTGAATAGGTGTACGGCTAATCTAATGAACAATAATGCAAAAATTAAAACTTAACTTGCAACACACTTAGTATAACCAAAGAGTGTAGCCGAATTCCCGGTGAAGGGCTCTGGACTAACTCCTCTTGATTCCTCTGAATAAGAGTTGAGGTGCTATATGAAGCTCTCTTGGTTAAACACAAGTGAGGCACACAAACAAACCAAGCATGTATATGATATGACAATATGAATCAATGCACAAAGTAAGAGAGAGAGAGAGTAAGAGAAAGTGGATCAAACGTAAACACCAAGATATGTTTCGAGGTTCGAGCACACAGCTCTACGTCCCCGCCTTCACACCGAAGGATTTTCACTAACTCGTCCACACAGGACTTCCCACACAGGGAACCTCCACCGAGGATTTTGGGCAATACAATAACTGGGAGTACACAACTCCTCTCTCAAATACAACACAACCTCTACACTTAGAGGATAGACACAAAGCCACCACAATATCAACCTCACAATAGAGGTATGGGCACTTAGCCAACAACCACAATCTCCTCTACCCTTAGACGGATTCCAAACCAACCTCCACACTCACCTCTACACAAGAGGGATTCAACAACAAGGAAAAGAGGTTTACAACTCAAGGTGATCACAAAGACCACAAACCAATTCTTCCTCACTAACAAAAATCCTAATAGATAGGATAGTAGATAAGCTCAAGTGTGAGAAATCAAGGTGTTTGGAAATCAAATAACAAAGAAAAATACTTGGGAAAATAACTAGAATAGATGTAGAATGAAGAACAAAACAAATATCCCAAATCTCTATTTTTCTTTGAATTTTCCAACCCTTAAAAACAAATAAAGATAAAATCTTTTGGCTTAAAAACTCTTTTGAAAACTTGTATTAAAACACTAGAATGTATGGGAATTTGGCTCTTGAAAATCTTATTAAAAACCAACTCAAATGGGGGGCATTTATAACCCATTTGGAATCTGCCCGTTGGCAGCAGACAAGGGCAATTTTATTGAAATCACCTAGAGGGGGGTGAATAGGTGATGAGCTAATCTAATGGACAATTAATGCGAAATTAAAATTTATATGATGCAAACTAAAACTTCTTAGACTAAACACCACGTATAACACAAGAGTGTAGCCGGATTCCCCGTGAAGGGCTCTGGACTAACTCCTCAAGATTCCTCTAAATAAGAGTTGAGGTGCCGCGTTGGCTCTCTTGGTTGAATACAAGTGTTAGCAAACAATCCCCAAGCATATAACAATAAGCACACAATATATCAGGCATATAAAGATAAAGATAATAATAGCTTGCAAGATATAAAGACAAGTAAGAGATAGAGAGAGAGAGCAATCACAAACACGAGATATTTGTTTCGAGGTTCGAGCACACTTGCTCTACGTCCCCGCCTTCAACACTATGAAGGATTTCCACTAAAATCGATCCCACCGGATCACTTGGTGTCGCAACACCTATAAGCTCTTTGGACTCTCTAGTCCCTCTCTTATTCCCGCAAGAACACACCGCAAGCCCACTAGCTCGTCGAGGCCGCACCTCAAACAAAGAGTTCACACACGAACTTGAAACACCGCGAACCCTCAAGTCCGCCTCCTCAAAGTACAAAGTAGAACTTTGGTGATCACAACACTTTGATCACCTAAAATCCTCTCACAATAAAGATCCCTATAGGTAGATATAGTAATAGATAGCTCAAGTATTGTGTGAGAAAACTAGGATTGAAATGGTGGAGGAAAACTCAAGAAATCACTTTGAAAATACTCTTGATAAACTTCCTTTTGATTAATATTTGCTCTCAAACAAGTGGAGAAAACCTCTTAATAGAGTAGGAAAAATTGGTGCAAAACCCACTTGAAAAACTTGTTCAAAACAGCCCCCAAAAGCCCCATTTTATAGGGCTAGAAAAACTAGCCGTTGGGAGCCAGGATGACCTGTCGGTCGACCGCCCGGTCAACCGGCCAACGGTCAGATTTCTGACCGTTGAGCCAGCGGTCGACCGGCCCGGTCGACCGAGGCCTGGAACAGAGAGCAGATACTCTCTGTCGGTCCACCGTCCCGGTTGACCGGGGCTTTCCAGAGAGCAGAGCTCTCTGGCGGTCGACGGGTCGGTCGACCGGCCCTAGCAGACCTGGCGTGCATGTTCTGTGCACGTCGGTTGATTAGACGGGAAAGGGGTACTTATTATATGTATAGAATGTGATTGATGTACCCTTTCTTGTCTCCGCTATAGCACAAGGCTATACCGAGTCGGATCTCAGGAGAGCTAGTGTAGAAACGTTACGATACACGTGAGAAGATAAAACGAGAACTCTTCTTTGTTTACAAGAATAAAGAATCAAAAGAAAAAACAAATAAAAGAAAGGATGGCTATGTTCATGGTGGAAATCGGGAGAAATCAAGATTGAGATGGATTTGAACTAACAACTAAAAAGAAAGTAAAATCAAGAAAACTTTGAATGCAAGAAATCCATGACTAGCTAACCTTAACTACCTTGCTAAACTAACTAAACTCCGTGATAGTGATGCGTGCCTCATGTTGATTCATCGGCATGTATTTGTCTTGCTTGTGATCTAATTACTTTCCCACTAAGATGATGGGGATTCATTCTTGGACTTGTCTTGTAGCCTCCATAGATGGTCATCGGCCTACAAGATAGACTTTCACTAATGGAATCACAAGAGCTACACTCAAGTGATGCAAATGAAGAACATACAACATTCACTAATGGAAGTAGTGAAGTTATACATCAATTAGCATATTGGTGCTCCATCTCCATGTTCCATCAAGGCACTAGTTCAAAGACTAGGCTCTACATGAGGCACACATGAATCATATGGAGAATTACAACAAGATTCTTGCCAAGAAATGAAACAAAACCCATCGGAGAAGAGAAGATCATACAAATTGCAAGATGAAGTAAAGCAATCACCCATGAGTTAGGAGTTAGCAAGAGTAGTGGTTAGCTAGTACATGGAACAAGAAATTAGCTACTAGACATTACAAAAGCAAAGCAAAGCATGATTGAATTGCTAGAAATTAACAAAGCAAGTAACAAAGCAAAATAAAAGCAAGTGAAGAAGACAAACTAGAATCAAGCTCAAGTAGATATGTAGAGAATGGATCAATCCTTGTATAGCTCCAAGTTGTCACTCCTTGTTGATACAAGCTCTCTCTCTCATACAAATCTCTCTTGCAATGAAATCTAGGGAGGAGAAGAGAGATCTAAAGAAAGAAAACTAGAGAAAAACAACTAAAAATTACAAACCCTAAACTAATCTCTCTCTCTTCTCTGATCCCCTCAGCTCGCAGGTGATGATGCAGTATTTATAGCAGATTGGAGAAGCTTCTGGAGAGTAGGTTGTTGCCACAAAATCCGGGGATCTAACGGCCCTAGATTGCCGCGCCCACTTGCGTTCCCGCGGCAAGATCTGGGCCGTTGGTCCAGATCTTTCTGGTACAGGTCAGTTGGGAAGTGGTTATCCACGTGGACCACTTGGATTCTCTGTTTGTTGCGCGGATCTCTCTAGATCTGGATTGAGATTTGGCTTTATCCTTTATCTTTAATTAATCACTTAATTAGTGTTAATTAAGTGATTATTTGAATATCTCTCCATTAATTGTGTACCTGCAAATAAGTAGAGAAGAGGAGTAAAAATCACTTATTTATTTGTATTATGCATGGGAGTTATGATGTAAAATATGCAATATTGAGTACTAATCACACCCCCACACTTATTCTTTTGCTCGTCCCGAGCAAAAACAAAGAAAAAGAAAATAAAATCTAAGCTACAAGTTTATTACACCACTTTCGCAGGTGACGCGATTGCACTGAGCATGTGCAACAAGCCGTTAAACCTCTAGGTTACCCTAGAGGAGGAGTGTTGTCTCCTGAGGGTTTTCAGCGGATTACACCCACAAAATCCATAAAGAAAGAAGACAAATGTTAGTATTTTCGAAAAACGCATTTTGAATAAGAGATAAGTTTACGAACTATTTTTGCAAAAATATAAGTGATCCTAGGTCATAAGTCCACCTATAATCAATCTTCCTTAAACTTAGTATCCATGCAAGATCTTGTCTTTAATTAAGGTAAGAGTTCAAAATTGGATTGAATATTTTATCTTTCATAAAACCTAGATAGTATGCACACCGTGTAAGTGAAGATTTCTGGGATTTCAACTCCAACCATCAAGCCATTTATTTATATATTCTTTTTTCTTTTTCTTCCCTTAGTTTTATTAGGCTTTCTAATTCACCCATGTAGCGAGCCTATAACCGATGACTCCCAGGCCAGATGGTCTTAGGGCACCAGATGAGGAAACATCCCTCGGGTTTAAGGACTCGAGTGAAAAAAGGCCACAAAACTAAGAGGGATTATTCTTAATCACCGTTAGGCATGAATAATCATGCTTCTTGAGGCACAATTACCCAGCTTAATAAGTGAGATCACTGTTAGGCGTGAGTCATCATGCTTCTTGAGGCACAATTTCCCAGCTTAATAAGTGATCTTTTATTTATATATTTTTTTCTTTTTTCTTTTCTCTTTTTTTTTTTTTATATATATATATATGGCATTTTTGGTCTTTGTTTCCATCCAAGAAATGTGTAAGTGTAAAGTGCATATTATCTAAGGCAAAAAATGCAAGATAAAAATATCTCCTCAATTTTACTTACTTAGCCTATAATTTTCAAACAAGATCTATTATTTCAACTAAGTTTAAGATGTCATAATTAAGGCTTTCTTAATTTCTAAGATACATCTTAATTTTCTTAAAAATAGATCAAAACTTTGTTTCTTATTTCAAAAAGTTTTTATTTTTGTATTTTTTTATTTTTTATTAAAAGAAGTGTAAAAGAAAGAAATTCTAAAAACTCTAAGTTAGTAAACCCTCCCCCACACTTATTTCATGCATTGTCCTCAATGCATCATGATATATGTATGCATGAAACAAAATGGAAAGGGAAGGAATTATTTACAAAGAATATACAAATGTAACTCTCACCTGGGCTTTTGGTCGCTTCCCTCTGGCCCGTTTCCCATCGTTCCAATGTGTTCTCTTTCTTGAACTCCATTGGGAAACGGTCTGAATTGTTCTTACCCTAGGTGATTCCAGTTTCAATTTGTTGTTATGTTCATTCATACTCTCTCCACCACATCGTTCACACACAAAGTCCTTATCACCACTCTCACTCAGAATCTCATCACTTCCAGTGTTTAGAAATTTTAACTCCTCTCCATATAATTCTTCAAAGCTCAAGTCAACATCCGGCAGTGGACAATTAGCTAACTTACCCGAGTTGACTCATCTAAGCATATAATCTCATCAGCAAACAAGTCTTCAAATGATATATCAATTGGAGGTTCTTGAAGAGAATCACAGAATTGTGACTCATCTTTTGAATCCTCACAATTGTCCTCAATAAAGCTAACCTCAAATGTTTGATTTTTGTTTTGTGAGGCTGTGTGTGGAAGACATTGAGTTCATGTGTCATGTTACCAAAGCTCAGCCTCATTGACCCATTCCGGCAATTAATGATTGCATTTGCAGTAGCCAGGAATGGTCGACCCAGAATGACAGGAATTTGTGCCCTTTGATTGGAATTTGATACTGGTTTTGTTTCAAGGACAACAAAGTCAACTGGATAAAAGAATTCTCCAACTTTGACAAGGACATCTTGAATTACCCCCTTGGGTTTAGTAACAGAGCGGTCAGCCAATTGGATGGTCATTTGGGTCGGGAGGAGATCACCTAACCCCAATTGTTGGTACACAGAGAAAGGCAGGAGATTGATACTGGCCCCCAAATCAAGAAGTGCCCTATTTATGGTAGTCTGTCCTATGATGCATGAAATGGTGGGGCTCCTGGGTCTTTGTACTTAACAGGAATTGGACCAGTGAGCAACTCAGTGATGGATGATGCAAGGAAGACTTTTTTAGGGACTTGGGTCTTCCTCTTCTTGGTGCACATTTCCTTCAAGAATTTGGCATATGATGGCACTTGTTGAATGGCATCAAGAAGAGGGACATTGATTTGGACCTTATTGAATGTTTCTTTTATTTTCTCCATGTGAGCATTTGACTTGTTATTTCTCAGCCTATTTGGATATGGAACTATAGGCTTGTATGTATGCTCATCTACCTTTTCTTCACCCTTGGCCTTGGAAGTGGATGGCTCTGAACTAGAGAATGGTTTGTCAAAAGTTGGTGACATTGGGACATGAGATGTTGGCTTTGGTACTGGATGAGATTGTGGACTAGAAACCTTATTGTCAACTTGTTTACCAGATCTCAGGGTATGAATGGCATTACAGTGACTGGGTCCTGAATTTTCAATTGTGGGATTTAGCAATGGCTGGCTTAAGAACAGTCCTTTTTGATTCTCAGCCAATTGCTTGATCTGGACCTTCATTTCATTCAACTCCTGTTGCTGATTCTTTGTTAAGGTTTCTATCATTTGTTTCAACTCAGATATTTCAGAATTATTGTGGGGTGGATGTTGAGGATATGGAGATTGGAACTGTGATTGGTAATATGGTGGTGGATCCTGATATGACTGTGGTGGACTTTGAGATGGATGAATATACAGTGAATTCTGATCGAAACTGGATGGATGAAACTGAGCATTGTACAGATGTGGAAGTGGTGGCATATGATGCTCAGGACCAGACTGACTCCACAAAGAATTTGGATGGTTCTGCCATCTTGACTTGTAAGTGCTGGAGTATGGAGGTCTGGTAAAAGTTGCATTCATGTTCTCCTGAAATGATTGGGGCTGATAAAATGGACACTCCTCAAAGACATGGCTAAGGTCATGACAGTTGGTGCAACCTAGTTTAATCAAAGGCAATGGGTTGACCTGGTTGACCACAGAATTCCCTATTGACTCAAGCAACTCTATCCTCTTCATTAATTGTGTGATCTTGGTTTCTGCAGCTATAGAGGATTCTTTGGAATGTGTACCAGTTCTGGAAGTGGTGGAAGTGGATTTGTCAGGACAAGACTCCCACTGAATGGTTTTCTCAGCTAGGGTTTCAAAGAGATCCCACCCCTGATGTTCATCTTTTTTCAGGAATTCCCCTTGGCACAAGGATTCTAAAAGGGTTTTTGTTTGGTAATCTAATCCATCATAGATAATCTGGCATAGCCGCCATTTCTCTATGCCGTGATGGGGACATAGGGCAAGGAGGTCTTTGAAACGCTCAAGATATTTCCAGAAAGGTTCATTTTGTTCTTGCTTGAATTGCATTATGTTTTTTCTCATGAGGGCTGTTTTGTGGATAGAATAGAATTTCCTAAGAAAGACCTTAACAAAATCATCACATGAAGATATGGAACTGACAGGAAGACTATAAAGCCATTTCTTAGCTAAATTCTTAAGTGCAAACGGTATGAACCGTAACCTAACAGCATCCTCAGAAAGTTGGGATATTCTCATCATTTGGCATACCTCTTCAAACTCACGAATAAAGAGGTACGTGTCCTCAGACTCAAGACCATGGAATCGGGGAAGTGTACTAATGAATTGTGGTTTCAGCTCAAAATGATTTCCATTAGGCTCGGGGAGAAGAATGCATGAAGGTATGGAGGTGCGAATCGGATAGAATCGATCTTGAAGTGAGACGTTGTTGGTCATGATGTGAAGTGGTTGTGGAAGTGTAAGTGTAGAAAGAATTAGGATCACAAAACCACTATTGTATATACAATCACAAACAACGTACACCGATCACACCAGCGAAAAAAGAAAAATAACAAACAACAAAAGAAAAAATCAATCCAAGCTTGTCTAGGGTTTCTGGTCCTAGGTGACTCCTAAATAGACTGTCCACAGGAGGTTTAGTGTAGACTCTGACTATAAGCAAATCAGCCAGGGAAGGGTAAGGTTGGTGGGAGGTTTTCCGTCCGAAGACGTTCCTTAATTAAGTAACCAACAACCTTCGAGCTTTCGGCCCTTAACCCCTTTCCTAGACACCGATTTTACAGAAGTCAATTTCCAACACTTTTCCCCCTTAGGATAATCTCCTAAGTGAGTCCGGATGTCCCTAAGGCCAACGTCTATCAAATTTTATTTACAAGCTTAGGATTGTGAGTACGTGGGGAAAATGATTTCCGGGCTAAGGAAAGGGTAATGACCTCCCCCACCTTATGTTATTTACAGGAATTGCCCTTAGAATTAATTGTGCAAGTGTACGATATAGAAACAAACAAGGTTCACTCCAAGTAAGAAAAATCAAACAAAGAGTGAGTCTTAGTCTATATGCAATGAATCACGTACCTTGTCCCACGCACTCTTCAACAGTAAATTTAAAGTAATGAAAGACACGTGCCTATAATGCAAGATGTCTAACAATTTTTTAGCAATTATCAACCAATTTCTTACTGTTGAATTAATTAACAGGAATACAGTGAAGTATACAGGAAATGAAGTATATAGGCAGCAGTATCTTGCAGAGCAGAAGCCCCTGCAAAAATTTTGTAAGTAGTGAACTCTAAAGTGCCGCGTTCCCACGGCAATTCTTGTGGATCCGCGGCACAATAGAGGGATCCTGGGCTCTGCTTTCTTGAGCAGAGGCCCAGGTCCACTTATATGATTCTGCTGTGCAAATATTTCTGAATCTTCAACCTGTACCTGCAACAGAGAAGATATATCGTTTAGTTTCTCACTTTTAAAAATACCGTCGCTCTCCCGGCAACGGCGCCAAAAATTTGATTAGACGGGAAAGGGCGTACTTATTATATGTATAGAATGTGATTGATGTACCCTTTCTTGTCTCCGCTATAGCACAAGGCTATACCGAGTCGGATCTCAGGGAGAGCTAGTGTAGAAACGTTACGATACACGTGAGAAGATAAAACGAGAACTCTTCTTTGTTTACAAGAATAAAGAATCAAAAGAAAAACAAATAAAAGAAAGGATGGCTATGTTCATGGTGGAAATCGGGAGAAATCAAGATTGAGATGGATTTGAACTAACAACTAAAAAGAAAGTAAAATCAAGAAAACTTTGAATGCAAGAAATCCATGACTAGCTAACCTTAACTACCTTGCTAAACTAACTAAACTCCGTGATAGTGATGCGTGCCTCATGTTGATTCATCGGCATGTATTTGTCTTGCTTGTGATCTAATTACTTTCCCACTAAGATGATGGGGATTCATTCTTGGACTTGTCTTGTAGCCTCCATAGATGGTCATCGGCCTACAAGATAGACTTTCACTAATGGAATCACAAGAGCTACACTCAAGTGATGCAAATGAAGAACATACAACATTCACTAATGGAAGTAGTGAAGTTATACATCAATTAGCATATTGGTGCTCCATCTCCATGTTCCATCAAGGCACTAGTTCAAAGACTAGGCTCTACATGAGGCACACATGAATCATATGGAGAATTACAATAAGATTCTTGCCAAGAAATGAAACAAAACCCATCGGAGAAGAGAAGATCATACAAATTGCAAGATGAAGTAAAGCAATCACCCATGAGTTAGGAGTTAGCAAGAGTAGTGGTTAGCTAGTACATGGAACAAGAAATTAGCTACTAGACATTACAAAAGCAAAGCAAAGCATGATTGAATTGCTAGAAATAACAAAGCAAGTAACAAAGCAAAATAAAAGCAAGTGAAGAAGACAAACTAGAATCAAGCTCAAGTAGATATGTAGAGAATGGATCAATCCTTGTATAGCTCCAAGTTGTCACTCCTTGTTGATACAAGCTCTCTCTCTCATACAAATCTCTCTTGCAATGAAATCTAGGGAGGAGAAGAGAGATCTAAAGAAAGAAAACTAGAGAAAAACAACTAAAAATTACAAACCCTAAACTAATCTCTCTCTCTTCTCTGATCCCCTCAGCTCGCAGGTGATGATGCAGTATTTATAGCAGATTGGAGAAGCTTCTGGAGAGTAGGTTGTTGCCACAAAATCCGGGGATCTAACGGCCCTAGATTGCCGCGCCCACTTGCGTTCCCGCGGCAAGATCTGGGCCGTTGGTCCAGATCTTTCTGGTACAGGTCAGTTGGGAAGTGGTTATCCACGTGGACCACTTGGATTCTCTGTTTGTTGCGCGGATCTCTCTAGATCTGGATTGAGATTTGGCTTTATCCTTTATCTTTTAATTAATCACTTAATTAGTGTTAATTAAGTGATTATTTGAATATCTCTCCATTAATTGTGTACCTGCAAATAAGTAGAGAAGAGGAGTAAAAATCACTTATTTATTTGTATTATGCATGGGAGTTATGATGTAAAATATGCAATATTGAGTACTAATCATCGGTCGACCGACTCGGTCGACCGACTTCAAGCTCGGTCGACCGGTCCGGTCGACCGGCAGAAGCCAGATCAGACATAATTAAGGGATTGAAATGTTGACTTTTTAGCATAAATAAAATCTCATAAAATCACAAAAAATCTACAAAAATAGTTTCAGTATTATTCTTTGATATACAAACATATTTGAGTAAAATCAAGACATGTTACAAACAATTTGAACTATTTTTGTAACTTAGAAAATTTGGCTCAAAACAAAAACTGTAATTTTCAAATTGGTTTTTCCAAAACTTCTCCAAATACAAAAACAAGATATTTTAAACACTTTTAAAGCATGGTGTGTATGGGTTTGATCCACTACACATAAAAGATGAAATATCTATGTTTTTGACAATAAGCACTAAAACGGTTTTGGTTAAAAACACATGTATATAATAAACTCCAAAAACCAAACTGGTATTTTTCCAAATTGAAAATTCTTTTCTAAAATGAAATCTCTTTTATGAAAACACAACTAAAACAAGAGTGTGTGTGTGTATATGGTATACTTGAGCAATCCACCAACTATTCTATCCTTCACATTTTATCAAAAAATAAAATCTTATAAAAACAAACCTAGACTCAAGTCTTGATGTTGAAATCTTCACTTGAAGTCTTCTCCTCCTTCTTGACTTGGTCCAAACTTGATCCAAAGAGTTAGACTCCTCTTGAGTACTTGATGTGGTCTTGATGCATAAGCTCTTGAATCAAACTGTGCTAGCTCCAAAACTTGACTTTAAATCCTTTGTTGAAGCTACACACCTACTAAGATCTTGATCACAAATCTGAGACTAATCAAAATACAAGATCATTAGTACTATAACTACATGAGTTGATCATCATCAAAACTAGAGTGATGGGCCTTTGGGCCAACAATTTTGCCCTTCCGGTCGACCAGCCGGTCGACCGGCCAACGGTCAAAAATATGACCATTGAGCCCTCCGATCGACCGCCCGGTCGACCGAGCCAGAACCAGAGAGAACGGCTCTCTGGCCGGTCGACCGCCCGATTGATTGAGGCTGGAAACAGAGAGCAAAGCTTGTAAGTACACCTAGAGGGGGGTGAATAGGTATACGGCTAATCTAATGAACTAAATGCGGAAATTAAAAACTAATTGCAACTACACTTAATGCAACCAACGAGTGTAGCCGAATTCCCGGTGAAGGGCTCTGGACTAACTCCTCTTGATTCCTCTGAATAAGAGTTGAGGCGCTATATGAAGCTCTCATGGTTAAGCACAAGTGAGGCACACACAAACAAGCCAAGCATATAATATGAATGAGCAATATGAATAGATGCAAGGCACAAAAATAAAGAGAGAGAGTTAAGAGTCAATGGATCTAACGCAAACAACAAGATGTGTTTCGAGGTTCGAGCACCCAGCTCTAAGTCCCCGCCTTCACCCAGAAGGATTTTCAATCCACTAACTTGCCCACCTAGGACTCCCACACAGGGAACCTCCGCCGAGGATTTGGGGCAACTACAACCGGGAGTACACAACTCCTCTCTCAACCAATACAACCTCACACAGAGGCAACACAAACACCACCTCACACAAGAGGGGTAGGCCCTTAACCAAACAACCACAATCCACCTCACTTGAGGGATTCCAACACCAACTCCACCTCACACTAGAGGGAGCTAAACACAATCTCCACCTCTCACTAGAGGGAGCCAACCAACACTCCAAATCAACCTCTACCCAAGAGGGATACAACAAAAAGGAGGGTTTACAACTAGGTGGTCTATTTCAACCACAAACAATCTTTTCCCACAAATAAAAGATCCTAATAGATAGGATAGAATGATATAGCTCAAGTGTGAAAAACAAAGTATTTTGATCAAAGAAAATCACTTGGGAAAAACACTAAATAGATAGAGAATTTTTAGACCAAAAATCAATTCCCAAAAGACCATTTTCTTTGAATTAAAAAACACTTTTAAAACAAATGAAGATTGATCCTTTTAAAACACAAAAACTCTTTTGAAAAACAAGTGTTAAAACACTTAAGAAGATCAGGATTTTTTTCTCTCTAAAAACTTACCAAAAACTGGCCTCAAATGGGGTATATATAACCCCCAACAAAAACTAGCCGTTGGGGCTGTTTTTCAGCCCTGGCGGCTGTCGGTCGACCGGCCCGGTCGACCGCCAACGGTCAAATTTCTGACCGTTGGAGCCTCGGTCGACCGGCTCGGTCGATCGCAGCCTGGAACAGAGAGCAGAGCTCTCTGCCGATCGACCGACCCGGTCGACCGGGGCTTTCCAGAGAGCAGAAGCTCTCTGGCGGTCGACCGGGACGGTCGACCGGCCCTCCAGCCAAACAGGCGTGCACATTCTGTGCACGTCGGTCGACCGACACGGTCGACCGACTCCTAGCTCGGTCGACCGGTCCGGTCGACCGGCAGAAGCCAGAACAGGGATTACATGACAAGAAAACTTGATTTTTATTTACCTATAAAATCCCATAAAAACTCTAAAAATCCACAAAAATAAGTTCAGTATAATACATTGATATACAAACTTGTTTGAGTACAAATCAAACCAAGTTACAAACATTTTGAACTCTTTTTGTGTTATAGAAATTTTGCCGAAAACCAAAAACTGTATTTTCTAAAACTTAGATTTTTGAATTGAAAATTCGTTTTGTCCAAAGCTCATCCAAATACAAAAACATGATATGAAACAACTTTAAGCATGTTGTATATGGATATAATCCAATATACATGAAATAGATATATATCAATGTTTTTGACTTTAAATCCGAAAATATGTTTTGTTAAAATACCAAAACTCTAAACTCATGAAATAGACTATCAAACTAAATTTGTTTAAGATATGAAGCATACATGTATATAGAACATATCTAATATATATTTAAACAATGTAAACTTGTATTGATACTATCTATTCATGAAAACCAAGATCGGTTAAACCAAAACCGAAAACCAATAAACCAAAACATGAAACATGTGTGTGTTGTGAACTTGAGTATACCATACTATCTAATCTTTACACATGGATCTAAAACAAAAACTAAACTATGTACCGAGATCTTCTTGACGAACTCCGTCTTCAAGTCGACTCGATCCAAACCGTGATTCACCGAGCTTGACTTCAATGAGTGCTATATATGATCTTTGATGCTCGGGCTCTTGAATCACCATGTGAAAGCTCCAAAAACTCCTTTGTTGAAGCTAATCACCAACTAATATCTTGATTAGAGATCTGAAACTAAACACCACAAGATTATTAATAAACATAACTACATGAGTTAATCATCATCAAAACTAGAGTGGAAGGCCTCTGGGCCAACAATCTCCCCCTTTTTGATGATGACAAAACTCATGGAGTTATATATGCATGGATTAAAGTTAAGCTTCAAAGAAGCTCCCCCTTAACTCATGCATAGCAATAAATAATAAAATAAACAATGAATATTTAAATATGAGTATGCATAGACATGCATAAAACAATGAAATGAACATGCTTTTGATACCAAATAAAGACATGCTCTTGATACCAAACATGAAATGCATCATCATGCATAAAACAAACTCTTGATACCAAAATTACATATATAAAACAAGCTTTTGATACCAAAATAAATTATTTCTTTTTTTTTATAAACAAATGCTCTTGATACCAATAAAAAATAATACCAATAAAACTATCATAAAAATCATGCATATAAACTCAAATACTTCTCCCCCTTTTTGTTAATCATCAATAAAGGGGTCAAAGAAAACAAAATAATGTTCTCCCCTTTTTTTTGTTCGAAACAAATCAAACAAATCAATAATAAGAATATATGCGATATACATTCATGAAGAGGAAGACGCTAAGTTAACTTCCCTACATATATGCATTACATGAAGAAGAGATGACAAGCCCTAACTCACATAACACATAATATGCAATGCATAAGAGGAGATGTGAAGCTCCCCCTACACACGTGTATCGCATAAAGAAGAGTTGTCAAGCTCCTCAATATAAGATACAGTCAACATGAATCTATATGTAGAAGAGATGTTAGGCTCCCCTTGCATATAGACAATACACATCAACTCATTTTTAACATTTCTTATTAAAAATAAAATTTTGAATTTTCTCAATAAAACAAATTTTGAGATATCTTAGTAAATCAAATTTAAGATACCAATATAAATTTTCATGGATACCAATTGAAAGAAATAGATCAATAGATACCAATTGAAAGTAAACAATTAAACATCTTGATACCAATTGTAAGTATTTTCATTTTGAACATATGATACCAAATTAAAATCAATATCAATTTTTCAATCATTTTTCATCATAAAGTATGGGAGTGGAAATCAAAGGTAAACAAAATACCAATTGAAAGATAAAACTACGAATTTTCTCCCCCTTTATGAAATACCAAATAAAATGATGAATAAGCTTTGTATAAGTACCAATTGAAAACTAATCAATTGAAATATAATAGTCATTAAAATTCAAGCTTATCATAATCAAAATTTGTGCTAAAAAATATAGAGATATAGTAAGCACAAATAAAACATGTATATATGTATGAAAAAATGAATACCAATCGAAATTGATACTATTTGAAGAGTAAGCATACATATATAAAAAATATATGAGTATACAAAAAAAATGTCAATATTGATACCAATTGAAAAGATCCAATGATACCAATTGAAACTATAATAAGATCAAGTGTATACCTCATATTACCTACCACCCATTTCATGCACATGTTAAAATTTTTTTCAATAATAAGCATACAAGGCATGGTCGCCCAACCAACCGCCCTTTAAAAGGGTAGGGGTTTTCAAAAATAGGTTTGAAAATAGAGTACGTTTGAAAAACTCTACCATATGAAGAATACCACAACTAGTTATATGAAAAATTTGTAAACTAGTACGAAATCCTTCAAGTAAGGAATAAAACAAAAATGTTTTTATGAAAAACATGTAGATCACATGATCACTAAACACTCAAAATCCATAAAGCCCATATCATACTCATGAAAACAAAATCATGAGAAAACAATAAGTAAAGTGAGTGTACAAGAGTTATGTGAAACATCATCATGAAAATAGGCATTAAGCTCAATAAGAAATTCCTTAAAAAAATGAAGGTCATCAAAACTAGAATCCTTCAAGGTATATGTATGTCATGTACAAACTAAAATATACATATATATCCAAACATAACGAGTCCACAAAAATATATGCATGAAAGCACGTGGCTCAAGGATGTATGTATAGCTAATAGTTTAGACAAGATAGACATATACATGAAGTTAAACATGAAAACATGTACAAAATGGGAATACAAGTTAAATGTATGAATCATCACAACTAGACTATACAAGTACATCTAATGGGTACAAATGAGCGTTCAAGTACAAACATATAATAGTCTATTTGTAGCTCACTAGTTGTACAAATATAAATCCTAGTTTTAAAGAAAACTAACATCTAAACAAGTAATCAAAACATGAAGCATTAAAACAAAACTCATAAACATCCATATGATCATTATGTATATGCACATTAGATCTAGGACATACACATTAGTTAAAACAAATCGTGAGAACACAAAGATATAAATCCATATTAAACATGGGTGTCTCAAATAACTAATCATGTATATCACTAATCTAATAAACATGGCATATGGCATACTAATCATAAAACATCAAAACATGCTAAAAATGAATATGTACAGCATGTAAACTTAAATGGGAGTTAGAGATCGTTACCAAACCAATAAGGGCAACTCTCCATGTCTTCAAAACAAGGTGGTCCTCCCATCAAACTCCCTTGAAAGTGATGCATCCAAAATGTTCTCTTTAAGCTCAGAACGCATCCACCTCAAGGCACCATCACTCTCACGTCATGTGAGAGCCCACACCTATATCAAATACAATAGGGGTGGTCTTTGGTACCCACACTCTTTTGGGTCCATGGGGGTTAGTTCCTTTCCTAACCCAAACAAATTTAGTTGCTAAATTTGAATCATGTATACGATCATAACAAAACTTAGTAAGGTGGCCCTTACGTCCACAATGTGTATAAGTGTACACATGAGCATACAACGTGTTATGTGCATGAACGTGCGAAGCATGTGTATGCCGTGATTTGTGTGCATGCAAAGATGGAATTTGTTTCTTTCGAAACATGGATTCCAAACGTGTGTGGTTCACGGCACAATGGCTCAAAGTGGAGCCCAAACAATCCATATTCTTCTTTAACAAATTTATATCATTTTCAATTATAGAAGAAGTGGAGCATGCAATGGGTGAGCTAGAAAGTGAAGCTACACTAGCATGGCAAACATGTGAATCTACATCAATTTTCAAAGATTCATTTTTCTTTAAACAAATTTCTAAATCCTTTGAAATTGAAGCAATCTTTGTTTTCAAAGAATCATTCTCTTTTAAAACAAAATCAACTTTTGAAGACAAGTTTTCATTTTTCTTCAAAATTATTTCACAATCATTTTTATTTTTTAAAAATTCATTTTCTTTTAGGGCAAGATCTAGTTGAGATTTAAGTGAGTCACGTTCACTAGAAATCTCTTCCTTCTCTTGCAAAATCAAATCAAGTTTTGAATATAAATCCTTATTTTCTTTATTAAGTTCAAAACTCTTCTTTTTCAAAAGATTATATTTATCTAACAATTTTTCACATATAATAGAAAGTTCTTCATTCAAGGCATTGGCATCAATATACTCATTAGAAGAAGAACTAGCATCATCACTATCTAATTGAGTTTCCGAGTATACCTCAAGGGAGTCATTCCCTTAGACCATGTAGCATTGTTGCTCGAATTCTCCACTAGATTCATCCTCCGTTTGGATTGGCAATTGAAGCTTGGAGGTGGTCAACGTGTTCCACACTGCAAAGGCGGAATCACAGTTAGAAACTAAGCACAGATATTCTTTATTAAGCGTGCTTCTAAGTGCCTCAAGGGCTTGTGTATTGGCCTCTATATGCTTGCAATTACCAAGATAGGATCTCTTGGTAGCGGCAAGAAAAACATGCAAGCCTAGGGTTTTTAGGTACATGGACATTCTAAATTTCCACATGTCAATGTTGGAAACAACAAACATGGGAGGAGACAAGCAATCCATAAGTGTGTGTGTAAACAAATAGTGTGCAAATGCAAATGATAGATTAGCTAACCAAAATCACACTCCTAGGTGGTTAAACCAAATATCTGGAGCGTAGGCTCTGATACCAATTGTAAGTACACCTAGAGGGGGTGAATAGGTGTACAGCTAATCTAATGAACTAAATGCGGAAATTAAAAACTAATTGCAACTACACTTAATGCAACCAACGAGTGTAGCCGAATTCCCGATGAAGAGCTCTGGACTAACTCCTCTTGATTCCTCTGAATAAGAGTTGAGGCGCTATATGAAGCTCTCGTGGTTAAGCACAAGTGAGGCACACACAAACAAGCCAAGCATATAATATGAATGAGCAATATGAATAGATGCAAGGCAAAAAAGTAAAGAGAGAGAGAGTTAAGAGTCAATGGATCAAACGCAAACAACAAGATGTGTTTCGAGGTTCGAGCACCCAGCTCTACGTCCCCGCCTTCACCCAGAAGGATTTCCAATCCACTAACTTGTCCACCTAGGACTCCCACACAGGGAACCTCCACCGAGGATTTGGGGCAACTACAACCGGGAGTACACAACTTCTCTCTCAACCAATACAACCTCACACAGAGGCAACACAAACACCACCTCACACAAGAGGGGTAGGCCCTTAGCCAAACAACCACAATCCACCTCACACTTGAGGGATTCCAACACCAACTCCACCTCACACTAGAGGGAGCTAAATACAATCTCCACCTCTCACTAGAGGGAGCCAACCACCACTCCAAATCAACCTCTACCCAAGAGGGATACAACAAATAGGAGGGTTTACAACTAGGTGGTCTATTTCAACCACAAACAATCTTTTCCCACAAATAAAAGATCCTAATAGATAGGATAGAATGATATAGCTCAAGTGTGAAAAACAAAGTGTTTTGATCAAAGAAAATCACTTGGGAAAAACACCAAATAGATAGAGAATTTTTAGACCAAAAATCAATTCCCAAAAGACTATTTTCTTTGAATTAAAAAATACTTTTAAAACAAATGAAGATTGATCCTTTTAAAACACAAAAACTCTTTTGAAAAACAAGTGTTAAAACACTTAAGAAGATCAGGATTTTTCTCTCTCTAAAAACTTACCAAAAACTGGCCTCAAATGGGGTATATATAACCCCCAACAAAAACTAGCCGTTGGGGCTGTTTTTCAGCCCTGGCGGCTGTCGATCGACCGGCCTGGTCGACCGCCAACGGTCAAATTTCTGACCATTGGAGCCTCGGTCGACCGCAGCCTGGAACAGAGAGCAGAGCTCTCTGCCGGTCGACCGACCGGTCGACCGGGGCTTTCCAGAGAGCAGAAGTTCTCTGGCGGTCGACCGGCCCTCTAGCCAAACAGGCGTGCACATTCTGTGCACGTCGGTCGACCGACACAGTCGACCGACTCCTAGCTCGGTCAACCGGCAGAAGCCAGAACAGGGATTATAGGACAAGAAAACTTGATTTTTATTTACCTATAAAATCTCATAAAAACTCTAAAAATCCACAAAAATAAGTTCAGTATAATACATTGATATACAAACTTGTTTGAGTAAAAATCAAACCAAGTTACAAACATTTTGAACTCTTTTTGTGTTATGAAAATTTTGTCGAAAACCAAAAACTGTATTTTCTAAAACTTGAATTTTGAATTGAAAATTCGTTTTGTCCAAAGCTCATCCAAATACAAAAACATGATATGAAACAACTTTAAGCATGTTGTATATGGATATAATCCAATATACATGAAATAGATATATATCAATGTTTTTGACTTTAAATCTGAAAATATGTTTTGTTAAAATACCAAAACTCCAAACTCATGAAATAGACTATCAAACTAAGTTTGTATAAGATATGAAGCATACATGTATATAGAACATATCTAATATATATTTAAATAATGTATACTTGTATTGATACTATCTATTCATGAAAACCAAGATCGGTTAAACCAAAACCGAAAACCAATAAACTAAAACATGAAACATGTGTGTGTTGTGAACTTGAGCATACCACACTATCTAATCTTTACACATGGATCTAAAACAAAAACTAAACTATATACCGAGATCTTCTTGACGAACTCCGTCTTCAAGTCGACTCGATCCAAATCGTGATTCACCGAGCTTGACTTCAATGAGTGCTATATATGATCTTTGATGCTCGGGCTCTTGAATCACCATGTGAAAGCTCCAAAAACTCCTTTGTTGAAGCTAATCACCAACTAATATCTTGATTAGAGATCTGAAACTAAACACCACAAGATTATTAGTAAACATAACTACATGAGTTAATCATCATCAAAACTAGAGTGGAAGGCCTCTGGGCCAACAAAGCTCTCTGGCGGTCGACCGGCCTCCCCAGCTAGGCTGCGTGCACGCTTGTGCACGTCGGTCGACCGGCTCGGTCGACCGCTCACTGCTACGGTCGACCGGCCCCGGTCGACCGGCAGTCAGCCAGTCTGACTAATTAGGGTCTTAAAAACTTGGGTTTTTATCCTTAATTAAATCCCATAAAATCACATAAATTCCACAAAAATCAGTTCATGTTATATCTTTAAAATACAAACATGTTTGAGTAAAAATCAAACCATGTTACAAATATTTTGAACTTTTTTTGTGACTTGGAAAATTTGCCTTAAACCAAATTCTGTATTTTCTAAAAATAGAATTTTTCAAATGGAAAACCAATTTTTTCAAAACACATGTAAATACAAAAACATGATATTTAAACAACTTTGAAGCATATTGTATATGGATAGAATCCAATATACATGTAAAGAATTATATCTATGTTTTTGGCGTAAAAACCAAGATTGGTTAAACCGAAAACCAAAACCAAAAACCGAAAACATGAAACGTGTGTGTGTTGTGAACTTGAGCATATCACACTATCTACCTTTAACAATGGATCTAAACTAACTATTCTAAAACAAACCGAGGTCTTCTTGTAGAGCGTCATCTCCAAGTCGACTCAATCCAAACGTGATCCACCGAACTTAACTCCAAACGAGTGTTAGATATGAACTTGACGCTCGGGCTCTTGAATCACCATGTGAAAGCTCCAAAGACACCTTTGTTGAAGCTAATCACCTACTAATATCTTGATCAAATATCTGAAACTAAATATCACAAGATTATTAGTAAGCTATAACTACATGAGTTAATCATCATAAAAACTAGAGTGGAAGGCCTCTGGGTCAACACGGGAATGGTTTAGATTTCACGTTTTTGTTAACATTTTCTTCTCTGTTTAGGTGTGCAGGTTAATAATTGCAGAAACTAAATATTGCAGAACAGTAAGCTTGCTTGCCTCTCCCTGCTCTAGAAAGCTAGGAGCTTACTTCTAGAATTTTGCCGCAAAAATCAAAGAAAAGCCGCGCAAACGCGGCAAATTTGTGGCATTTGTACTTCATCTTTTGTAGGGATCTTGCAAGTTGCATATATTGATATAATCTGCTGCTAGTTTTCTGCTTTGATTGCTTACACACTGTAATAAATTAAAATTTTCTTGTTTCTTGTTTGTTCTTTCTTTTTTGTTTGTGATTGCTTGTGAAATAGAATTCAAGAACAATAATTCTTTCAATCATAATATGAATCCATACTTCACACCGACCCCATTTGATTCGGATAGTTTCAACTCTGCCTTTTACAATATGAACCAACCAAATACACCGGGTTGGACTTATCCGAATCATTACAACCCATACCCCCAATCTTATGACCATAATTTTTAAAATAATTTCAACTCTTCACAGAGTCAATGGGGATTCACCTCTCCCGAGTCAAATTTTCAACCTCCTTATCCACTGTATCCACCTTGTCCACAAATCTCACAATATTCAGTCCTCGATCTCGCTTCCTATACTCTTTTTTTTAGACCAACCCATTGAAGAAAAATCTGAGTTAGAAAAGAGTATAGAAGCCAACAAGCAAGAGGCCGAGCGACAATATCAGAAAATGTTAGTCTCTCCAATTTCACAATATTTTCAAGATTCATACTCAGTTTCACCTATTCAAAATGAACAACTATCTGCCCTGAAACCAAGTATGGAACGCTTGTGTGAGTCTGAGCATCAATATGAGGTATTTTTACCTAATTTCAGGCTTTTTTCCGAGTCAACATTGGATCTTGTGCCAGTCCATTGTGAAATTGAATCACCAATCTTTTATGACATCATATTGAACTTGACTAATGTCATACTTTTGAAAGTCTCATTGATAAATTGGCAAGTTCTCATTTTTATGGAAATGAACTCAATGAGGAATGTGGTCTAGATTCTCAGATTTGTGATCTAGTTCAAATTCTTGAATCAATATTGACTCCTGTGTTGTTACCCAACTTGAGTAATATTTAAGAGTCAGTTTTGGTTCCTACACCTGTCCTTCTTGAACTGAAATCATCAACCTTAGAAAGTCACATTCTATCATTGGGAAATGAATGTGGACTTAAGTTGCAACTTCTTGATTTAGACCCACTTTCTGAACCAATCTCGACTCCTGAACCTTTACTTTACTTAAGTCTTTTTCCTGAGTCAGTATTAGTTCATGTACTTCCTGAGTCCAAATCAATCATTCCATTCTGGGACAAGGGTCTTGATAAATTTGACTCTGAAATTATTTTGAAAATTTGAAAATTAGATAGGGTAAAATTCATAATAAAAGTCATTCATATATACAACATTTTAGTGGGTTGTATTATGAGGTCATTGGGGGGTTCCTCCGAGCTCCACGCAAATTTGATTGGTCCACATTTAGTGGACTAATCAGACACCGAAATCACCCCCTTGAAGTAATTTTTTCCTTCCCTCTTTATTTGTTTCATGCATACATATATCACGATACATTGAGGATAATGCATGAGATAAGTGTGGGAAAGGGTTTACTAACATAGAGTTTTTAAATTTTCTTTATTTTTCACTTCTTCTTAAAATTCTTCTTTTGTATAGGAATTTTCCCCCTTTCTTTAAAAACTTTTTGAAATAAGAGACAATGTTTGATCTATTTTTAAGAAAATTAAGATGATCTTAGAAATTAAGAAAACCTTAATTATGACATCTTAAACCTAGTTGAAATAATAGATCTTGTTTAAAATTATAGTTTAAGTATAAAAGATTGGAAAGATAATTTTATCTTGAATTTTTTCCTTAGAGAGTATGCACTTCACACTTACATATTTTGGGATGGAAACAAAAACATAAAATGCCATAAAGCAAAAATAAAAAAATAAAAAATAAATATAAAAAAATCACTTATAAAGCTGGATAACTATGCCTCAAGAAGCATGATTATTCACGCCTAACGGTGGTCAAAAGAAACAAATAATCTCTCTTAGTTTTGTGGCCTTGTTTACTCGAGTCCTTAAACCGAGGGATGTTTTTTCATCTGGTGCCCTAGGACCGTCTGGTTTGGGAGTCATCTGTTAAAGGCTATCTACATGGGTGAACTAGAAAGCCTAATGAAGCTAAGCGAAGGGAAAAAAATGAAAGAAATATATATATATATATATATATATATATATATATATATATATATATATATATATATATATATATATATATATATATATATATATATATATATATATATATATATATATATATATATAAATGGCTTGATGGTTAGAGTTGAAATCCCGAAAATCTTCACTTTCACAAAGTGCATATTATCTAGGTTTTATGAAAGATAAAATATTCAATCTAATTTTTGAATTCTTATCTTAATTGAATACAAGATCTTGCATCTAAACTAAGTTTAAGAAAGAATAATTTTTGGTGGACTTATGACCTTAGCTCACTTATATTTTTTGCAAAAATATTTCATAAATTTTGTCTCTCTTTCAAAATGTATTTTCAAAATACTAACATTTGTCTTCTTTCTTTATGAATTTTGTGGGTGTAATCCGCTGAAAACCCTCAGGAAATAAAAGTCCTCCTCTATGGGTAACCTAGAGGTTTAACGGCTTGTTGCACACGCTCAGTGCAATCGCGTCACCTGAGAAAGTGGTGTATAACATTTGTAGTATAGTTTTTCTTTTCTTGTTTTGCTCGGGACAAGCAAAAAGATAAGTGTGGGGGTGTGATTAGTCTACAATTCTGTATTATTATATCGCATTTTCCTACTGATTTATGAATAAAATATCATTTCTATTTATATTTGGTTTACTTTGCAGATAAATCAAGAGTTTAAGGGCAAAGGAGTAATAAGAGTTTAATTAAACCCATTTTCGGGTAATTAAATCCGGATTTCTTGGAGGCCAAGTAAGGGAGCTTCTAAAAGATGCATTGAACCTAGACCCTTACGCATGTCAGACGAATATCCAGGAAACATACCCGAATCCGAATATACCAGGAAGGTCCTCGAAGCCAGGAGAAGGTCCTCGCCAAAACCTGGGACCTAAGTCCCTGGTTTTTTCCGCGAAAACATGGCAAATGCCGCGTTTCTGCAGCAATTTGGTGGGCCCATGCGTCCATTTTTGACGGGTGGCCTCGTCTCGCCTTCCAGAGTCTTCTTTCGCCTATAAAAAGCCCTGCAGAGACCCAAAACGTAAGCAGATTTAGGATTGGGCTAGGTTTTTTATCTTTTAGTGTAGGTAGTGTAGGTGTTCTTCTTCTTTTCTTTTGTATTTTCTTTTCTTTATAGATCTTGTAGTAGGGCTGAGAGATTCAGAGAGAGATAGAGAGATATTGATCTAATAGATGGTGACAATCTATGTAAAGTTGTCTCCTTTCTTTTTCATTGTAATCTTCTCCATCTTCTGCATGATGCTTAGCTAATCTTTTCTTCTCATGGCAATCTAACTACTAACCACTAACCATTTTACCACTTACTTGATAATTCACATGAATCTAATAGCCTCTACAAAGCCTTGCTCTTGCAAGAGCCATTGATGGCTCATGATGATGGATTCTAATATTCTAACATTCCTAACATCTAACCCACTAACTTGCTAACTTGTAATATCTTCTTTATTTCATACTCACCTCTAACCGTTTTTGATGATTTAATAGTAGCTTGCAACTTGTTGTGTGGTATGGATGTGTTGTTTGAATGTAGAAGAACCTTCTTATGTGTCATGCTCTGTATCGTCTCTTGAAGCCAAAGATTAGTGATGAATAAGGATCCATGTGAGGCAACTATCACTAAGAGGTTAGCATGGTTAGTGGAGCAATTGGTAGTTAGTAGCCATGAGTTTTCTTTTACTTTGTTTTAAAAACCAAAAATCTTTTATCATTTTTTCTATCGTTGTTTTTACCATCCTCTTAGTTCACCTTTGTTTTCATTTTCTTTACCACAAGCTTCATCTTTTTTTATTTTATTTTCTAAACCACTTCTCTTTTATTTTCACATCGCTTTCATCGCCTTCTTCACCTATCACTTCTGAATTTTCTTTTCTTTTCTCTTTTTCTCATTTTTTTACAAAGAAGAACTTGTTAACAACCGACGTGAACATAAAAACTGTTAATGCTTCTATCGCCTCCCGTCCCTGTGGATTTGACCCGTTGAGATAATGCTATAACGGAAGTATCGAGGGAACATTAGCACATACGAGCTTTTCATTGATTTCATAAATACACATTTTAAAAGTGCTGGTTTCGTTCCGATCACAGAGCAGTGGCTCGAACCTTGAAATATATCTTGGTGTTTGTGTTTGATCCACAATCTCTTAATTCTCTCTCTTTATATCTTGCATTGCTTTACATTGTTCATATTCATATGCTTGATATTGTTTGTGTGCCCACACTTGTATTCAACCAAGAAAACTTTTAATAGTACCTCAACTCTTAGTTTAGTGAAATCTCGAGGAGTAGTTCCAGAGCCCTTTACGGGAGATTCGGGCTCACTCCTAGTTACATATAGTTTGTTAGTAATTAGTATTTAAATTTCATATCATTTTTCCTAGATTAGCTTGTACACCTATTCATCCCCCCTAGGTGTACTTTCAATTGGTATCAGAGCCAACGCTCCTGATATTCGGTTTAACCACGTAGGAATGTGATCCTTGAATTGCTAATCTAGATTTGCTTTTACACACATATAATTTATACACTCATGGATTTTCTTGCTCCTCCCATGTATGATGTTTCTAATATTAACATGTGAAAATTTAAGTTGAGTGCCTTACCTAAAAGCCCTAGGATTGCATATTTACCTTGCCACTACAAAGAAATCTTATGTTGATAATAGCAAGCACCTAGAGGCCAATATACAAGCCATAGATGCACTTAGGCGTACACTTGACAAATAACATCTTTCTTTAATTTCTCATTGTGATTCCGCTTTTGCAGTGTGGAACACATTGATCTCTCCCTAAGGAACAAGTGCAACACATTTTGGAAAGAGAAATAAGAAGGGATGAATCCGAGCAAACGTGCTACATAGTTTAAGGGAATGACTCTCTTGAGGTAAATTCGGATATCCATCTTGATGATTGTACTAGTTCTTCATGTAATGATAATGCTATAGATGTACATGTTTTAAATGAAGAACTTTCTATGTTTGTGAAAACTTGCTTTCAAAGTTCAAAGCTTTAAAAAGTAAAAGTTTTGAATTAAAAGAAGAAAATAAAATTTTGTTTTTAAAACTTGATTTGGTTTTGCAAGAAAAGGTTGGGGTTTCAAATGAACGGGATTCATTAAAAACACAACTTGACCTTGCTTTAAATGAAAATAAAATTTTAAAGAATAAAAATGAGTTTGATCATGTTTTGAAGAAAAATGAGATTTTTTCTTCAAAACTTGATTTTGTTTTAAAAGAGAATGATTCTTTGAAAAACAAAATTGTTTAATTTCTAAAGAATTAGAATGCATTTCTTTAGAAAAACTTTTTTTTGAAAAATGTTTTGATTCTCATGTTTGTCATGTTTCCATTACTTCATTTTCTAGTGATAAACATGTTGTATGCTCCACTTCTTCTTCAAGTATTGATAATGATATGCATGTTGAAAAAAGTGTAAATTGTTTGGGCTCCACTTTGAGACAATGTACTATGGATCATAAGAAATTGGAATCTATATTTCGCAAGAAATAAGCACCACATATTCATGGACGCCCATCATGGCATACACATGCTCATCATGCTCACACACATGATTACATGTATGCTCATGTGTACACTTGTACACATTGTGGACGTATGAGCCACCTTACAAAATTTTATTATGATAAATTACATAATTGAAAATTTACAAATAAGTTTGTTTGAGTTAGAAAAGGTACTAACCCCCATGGATCAAAAAAGATATGGGTACCAAAATCTATCCCTATTGTATTTGATGTAGGTGTGGGCTCTCACAAGACGTGAGAGTATCGGTACCTTGATAGTTGATGTGTTTCGAACCAAAAGATCATATTCTTGGATGCATCACTTTCAAGCGATATTTAGGTGGGAAGAACCACCATGATTTTGAAGACCTAAAAACTAGTTCATATAGTTTGGTAACTATCTCTAACTCCCATTTTGTTTAGCTTTTTATTGTTAATTATTAGCATTTTTTTGGTTTTAATATTCATAATGTTAAATGCAATATTATTAGACATGTGATATACGTGGATAGTCTTTGAGATACACCTATGGATTATACTTATTTGTGTACTCAATTATTATTTAGCTATTGTGCATATCTTAATGATAATAATATTTGCATTTACCCTAATTATTATTTGTTTAGTTTTTGTGCTTCATATTTTGATTACTTGTTTAGATGTAGTTTTCATTAAAACTTGTGTTTATACTTGTATAATTAGTGATCCGTACTTGATTATTATGTGTTTGTGCTTTATTTCTCATTTGTACTCATTAGATGAATATGTACAAACTAGTTTTGATTATCCTTGCATTTACGCTTGTTTTCTCTATTTTTGTACATGTTTTATGTTTTGCTTCATGTATATGTTAATTTTGTCCAAAACTTTAAGATATACATGTTTATCCTAAAGTCACTTAATTTTCATTTATTATTCATTGTGGACTCGTTTATATTTGAGATATGTATGTATACTTTTAGTTTCGACAAAACATACATATACCTTGAAGTTTGTTTAGTTTTGATGAAAATTAAATTTTTCATGATTTCACATGTTTATGAAAAAGAAATTTCTTATGAGCTTCAATGATTTATCTCCATGATTATGTTCATCACATGATTTTTATACTCTCGACATATTTTATTTACTCATAATTTTGATTCATGAGCCTATATGTGCTTCATAGCTCGTTTAGTGTCAATTATTGTGTATTTAGCATATTATCGTGGGATATATTTATATTTCATTTCCTTACTTGAAGAATTTCGTACTAATCTTCATAATTATCATAAAACTAGTTTTGTTGTTCTTCAATTGGTAGTATTTTTTCAAACTATGCTAAAATGATCTTCAAATTATATTTTGAAAACCCCTACCATCAAAGGGCGGTTGGATGAACGATCATGTCCTGTATACCCTTATTGAATATCTTACAAACATATGCATGATAGGGTGGTAGGTATGAGTTATACATGATCTTAATGAAAATTCATTTTGTATACACATATTTGTTTTCTATATGTATGTATCTTAATTTCAATTGATATTATATTACTCTGATCATACATACATATAGATGTTTTTCTTGTGCTTATTTTATAATGTCCATACATTTTTTAGTACAAATTGATTTTATACTAAGCTTTATGTTCTTAATGATAACTGGTATCTTTACAAGCTTATGCATAGTTTTTATTAGTATTTCATTAAGGGGGAGAAAAATTCTTATTTTATCTTTCAATTGATTTTATTTTCGATTGGTATCTTACTCTCACTTTTATGATGAGAAATATTTTATTTTGGTATATGCTAACATTTTCAATATTAGTATCAATAATTTTAATTGGTATTATTCTCAAGTTGGTATCGTTATTGCAAAATGGTTTTAGTATTTACCTAAAAATTTAGTTTTTACTTTCAGTTGGTATCATGTCTTTCTATTGGCATCAATTGGTAAAAAGATTGTTTTATTTTTAATTGGTAAAAAGAATGTTTCACTTTCAATTGGTTTCTTTCAATTGATTATTTTTTATTGGTATCAAAATTTTGTTTTAAAATATTTTATTAGTATCGTATGTTCAATCCCAAATTCTTATTTCCTTCAAAATATGTTTTGCTGGTATTGTTTGTTTGTCTTCACCCCTTGTTGATGGGTAACAAAAAGGGGAGAAATATTTGTGATTATATTTGCATGTTTGATTAATTGTTTATGCATATATATATTTTTATTGGTATCTTGAGCTACATTGCATATCTTTATTGTTTTATCTTTGTTGTTTTATTCTTATGCATGAATTAAGGGGGGGCTTCTATGAAGCCTATCCTTAATCAATGCATATATATAACCTCATAAATTTTGTCATCATCAAAAAAGGGGAGATTGTTGGCCCAGAGGCCCTTCACCTTAGTTTTGATGCTGACTAATTTATAAAGGTTAGTTTGCTAATGATCTTGTGTTTATATAGTTTCAGCTATTGATCAAAATCTTAGTAGGTGTTTAGCTTCAACAAAGGATTCAAAACCAGTTTGAAAGTTAACACATGTTGATTCAAGAGCTCAAGCATCAAGATCGCATCTAACACTCGATTGGAGTCAAGCTTTGTGGATCAAGTTTGGATCGAGTCATCTTGGAGAAGAAGATCTACAAGAAGACTTCGGTTTATTTAGTTTTAGTTTTATTTAGATCTTGTGTAAAGATAAATTAGTCTTGATATGCTCAAGTTCACACACACACACACACACACAAGATCAATAGTTTTTGTTTTCGGTTTAACCGTTTTTGAATTTTCAAGGACATATTTTTCATTTTCATGAATAGAAAGAATAAAAGAAGTTTACATGGTTTATATGTATGTTGGATTTCATCCATATACATTGTTGTTTCATGTTGTCTAAAAACTTATTTTGATGATTCTACTTCATATGTTTCAACTTTTGTTTTAACAAACTTAGTTTTGGATTTAATGTTAAAAATATAGATATATCTTTTGTATGTGTATTGGGTTCTATCCATACACACTATGCTTAAAAAGTGTTTAAATATCATGTTTTTGTATCTATACAAGTTTTAGAGAAAACATATTTTCATTTCAAAATCTAAGTTTTAGAAAATACCGTTTTTGGTTTAAAGCTAAATTTTCATGCCTCATAAATAGTTCAAATAGTCTGTAATATGTGTTAATTTTTGGTCACACATACTTTTACTTCAAATATTTATAAGAATTTATTTTTGTGAAATTTATGTGATTTTATGGGATTTTATAGGTAATTAAAAGCCAACATTTCAAGCCCTAATCCCAGTCTTGAGCATGTTGGCGGTCGACCGGACCAGAGTTCGGTCGACCGATGTGCACAGATACGTGCACACTGCCTTGGCCTTAGGTCAGTTGACCGCACGGTCAATCGATCCAGAGAGCTTGCTCTCTGGATGTAGCCCCGATCGACTGGTCGGTCGACCGACCAGAGAGTTAGCTCTCTGGTTCTGGCCTCGGTCAACCGGACGGTCGACTATTAGGCATGTTTGCCTGGTGCGATTGACCGGGCGGTCGATCGGTAACCCCAATGGTCAGAATCTAACCGTTGTCCAGTCGATCGGGCGGTCGACCGACAGGTCAATTTTGACCTTTTCTGGACCTCAACGGTATATTTCAGACCCCTATAAAAATGGGTCTTTGAGGCCAATTTTAACTAAGATTTTTGAGAGCCAAAATTTTCATCTTCTATAGAGCTTTTAAGAAGTTTTCAAAACAAGTTTTAGAGTTTTAATCTCTCTTTCTTTATTTAGTTTCAAAGTTTTTGAAAAATTAAAAGAAAACAAGTTTTGGGATTCTAGTTCTTGTCCAAAATTTCTATATCTTATCTAGAGTTTTCCCAAGTATTTTCTTTGTATTTTCTTTTCCAAGGCACTTTGTTTTCTCACACTTGAGTTATCAATTCTATTCCTATCTTTAGGATCTTGCTTTTGTGAGAAATTGTTCGTGATCCTTTGAGATCACCACGAGAGTTTGTGATCATTAGATCACCAAGACTGTAACTTTTTCTTTGCTTAGGCTTTGTAGCTTCTCTCTTGTGTAAAGGTGTTTGTGTTTGATAGAGGAGTTGTGTACTCCAGGTATTGAGCTATAATTCCTCAGTGGAGGTCCCTGTGTGGAAGATCCTATAGTGGATAGTTGAAATTCTTTTGTGTGAAGGCAGGGACGTAGAACAACGGTTCAAACCTCCAAACATATCTTGGTGTTTGGGTTTGATCCACTATCTCTCAACTCTCTCTCCCCCCTCTCCCCCCCCCCCCTCTCTCTTTATATCTTGCATTACTTTACAATGTTCATATTCATATACTTGATATTGTTTGTATGCCCACACTTGTATTCAACCAAGAGAGCTTCTAAAAGCACATCAACTCTTAATTTAGAGGAATCTCGAGGAGTAGTTCCAGAGCCTTTTACGCGGAATTCGGGTTCACTCTTGGTTACATCTAGTGTGTTAGCAATTAGTGTTTAAATTCCGCACCATTTGTCCTAGATTTGCTTATACACCTATTCACCCCCCTCTAGGTGTACTTTCAAAAACTAATTTAGAAACGGCTATCCATCACCATAAGCCATCAACGGCGCTTGCAAGGGCAAGACAAATTCGAGACTATCGGAGTCATCTGGATTTACAAGATTTTCAGAGGAAAGTAGAAGCAAAACAAAAATGAAGAACAATATTGCAACTTTCGATTAAATAAACTAATGATGAAAGAACAGAAGAATACTTACATCGGTGTCACTCTAAGTACAGTCTTCACTCTCATTCTCTCATGAAATTCTTTTCTTCTCTGAGACATTGAAAGAAAAATACAAATCCTAAACTAAACTAGAATAAAACCTAGCCTAAAGTCTATCTCTGCTCTGTCGTGCTTTCTGGCCTTCAGGTTTATCATATTTATAGGCGAAATGGAAGAGGTAATGGAGTGAGAAGATAGGGGGAGTAAACGCTTCCCCTAACAACCTAACAAAGCCGTAGATCCACAACCTGGATATGGCCAGTTGGCCACATTCAGGGAGCGGGGCTCTCGATGCATTGTAATCTTCTTTTATCCAGATGGTTTGTCCGTTTGGTCTATAGATTTGACGATACCATTGTTGATCTTCAGCTAACCGAAATGGATTTATAGGAATCCGAATTTTAACCGATTTTCATTTGGTGTGATTTTCTGATTTGCTCTGATCTTCAGCTCATCTCCTGAATATTTATCCCAATCCTTGATTTTCATTTATATCAGAATTTAAAAGGGCTTTGGGCTCATTTTTTTTTCCATTTTCTTTAGTAAAGGCTTGGACACGTTTAAACAATAAATATGATTAAATAGGAGAGTTTATTAAGATAAAATATGAAAATGTGATAATGGATATGCAATACCAGTGATCGATCACACCCCCACACCTATTTTTTTCTCGTCCTCGAGCAAAATAAAGAAAAATAAAGCTAACTTAATCTAACACACTTTCGTAGGAATCACGGCTACACTTAGCATGTGTAACTAGCCGTTAAACCTCTAGGTTCCTCCTAGAGAATGAGTTTTGTCTCGTGAGAGTTTTTAGTGGATTACACTCATAAAATCTAAAAAGAAAGAGAAACAAAGTGTTAGTATTTTGAAAAAAATATTTTGAAAAGATGAGAAAATATTTGAAGTATTTTTGCAAAAATTCAAGTAATCTATAAGTCATAGGAAAACTGAACTTTTCATTCCTAAACTTAGTCTCTATTTAAAAATTTGTTATCAATCAAGCTAAGGAGTTAAACTGTATTTTTTATTTAGTCTATTATTTTACCCTAAGTCATATGCACCTTCGTAACCATGAATATTTGACTCGGAATTCTTCAACTCTAACTCTTATGCCTTATTTTTCATATTTTGGTGGTAATATCCTTATTTCTATTAGGCTTTCTAATCTATTCATGTAACGAGCCTAAGGTTGGTCACTCCCAAACCGGACGGTTTTAAGACACTGGGTGAAAAAACACCCCAAGGACTTTTAAGAACTCGAGCAAATAAGGCCACAAAACTTAAAAATTTTATTAATTATATCGACCATTTTTAGGCGTGAATACTTATGCTTTGTGAGGCACAAATACCCTGCTTAATCAGAGGATTTTGGTTTTATATATATATATATATATATATATAATATATATATATATATATATATATATATATATATATATGAAAATCTTCAAATGAGAAACTTTCTCAAAATAAGCTTTGTGAGAAAATGATATAGGAGTGATTCTGTGGATGATCCGAACCATTCATCTTGATCTTCATACTCTAGTTAGATTATTAATAAAAAATCACGTGATTTTGAGCTTTTTTACCATGCATCAAATGACATCTTTATTCTACGGCTAATATAATGTATGTTTTGTAACCACTTGTTATATGGATAAAAGGTACGGAATCACGTGATTTTAATTAATAGACTAAATAAAGTATGTGAATCAAAATAAATGGTTCAGATCATCCACATGATCGCTCCTATATGGTTTTCTCACAATCTTCGTGTGAGAAAGTTTCTCACACTAAGATCTCTCTCCTTTCTCTCCTCTCTCTCTCTATATATATATACATATACATATATATATATTCAAAGTTACCTAATTACCTTTTACATAAATACTAAGGCTTGCTTAGGACAAAGCACGTAACTAATCAATAATTAGATTTGTTTATTTTTCATATGTTTGTGTGTATGGATTTATATATATATATATATATATATATATATATATATATATATATATATATATATATATATATATATATATATTATATATATATATATATATATATATATATATAGAGAGAGAGAGAGAGAGCGAGAGAGAGAGGTCTTCATGTGAGAAACTTTCTTATACGAAGATCATGGGAAAATCATATAAGAGCGATCATGTGGATGATCCGAGCCTTTTATTTTGATCCATATACTTTATTTAGTCTACAAATTAAAATTCACACGATTCTGAGCCTTTTTACCCATGTAACAAGTGGTTACAAAACATACATTATATTAGCTGTAGAATAAAGATGTCATTTGATGCATAGGTAAAAAGACTCAGAATCGCATGATTTTTCATTGGTAACCTAACTAAAGTATGTAGATCAAGGTAAACGGTTCAGATCATTCACGGAATCGCTCCTATATGATTTTCTCACAAAGCTTATTTTGAGAAAGTTTCTCATTTGAAGATTTCTCTCTCTCTCTCTCTCTCTCTCTCTCTCTCTATATATATATATATATATATATATATATATATATATATTATATATATATATATATATATATATATAAGACATAGTAATCTTTGTTTTTGAACCCTAAGTATGTAAATATATAAAGTAGGCATGTTTCATCAAGGTAAAAATCAAGACTAAATTACTTTTCCAATTTTTCTTCCTAACTTTAAAAATCAAACAAATAATCTTATTTTGACTAAGTATAAGAAATTCTAATTATAATTCTCCAATTCTTAAAATTAACTCAATTTCTTACAAAAAATAGGTCAAAATATTGTTTCTATTTTCAAAAAGTTTTTAAAAGTGAAAAAATGTTATATATTATTTTTCATAAATTAAAAAAAAACCTATGCTATGTTAGAACCCTCCCCTACACCTATCTCATGCATTGTTCTCAATGTATGAATGAATGCATATATGCATGAAAAAGAAAGGGAAAGGAAACGTGTTACCTCTAGGTGGTGGTTCCGGTGGTGGTGGTCAGATTGGGCCAAGGGTTGACACTCAATCTAAATATTATAGATTATCAAGGAACTCACCTTTTATGACCTCTTTTTTATTTACATTTGTACAATCCCCAAATGGAATAGGATCATGAAAGTTCCTAACATATAAATTATCCCCTTTATATGATTAATTTTGAAAAATCATCATGGGGTCATTATGGTCTATACCTATGTCCAATAGTAGAATATGAATGAAAGGTTCGAGAACCAATACTAACTTGGGAAAATCAAGTTTAGGTTCGAGTGTCGATTTTGGTTCAAGAGTTGTGTCTAAATCAAAGAATTAAAAATCACATTCTTTTCTCATCAATAGAATGCGACTTTCCAAAATAGGTGGTTCAAATTCAAGCTCTATGGGTACATGAATCAGTGTTGGCTTGGAAAATGGGTCCAAATTTGATAAGGATACTGGAGTCAATATAGATTCAAAAATTGGAATTAAATCACAATGTTGTGGATCGGGGTCACATTCATATTCAAGTTCAATTTTCTTGAAATGAAAACTTACCAATTTGTCCAAGGTTTGGGATTAGTCAAGTTCAATATGTTGTGGTGGAATTGAATTTTGGTTAAAATCTCCAAGATACCATGATTCTTAGTTCCTAGCAATATGGCTAGGGAAATCGAAAATGGTTAAAAATTGTGTAGGGAGAGTTTTCTCATTCTTATCATTAATTGTGTTGACCAAATGACTCATTTGTGCTTCTAGCCTATTGATAAACTGGGTACAATCAAGATTTGATTAGATAAAATTATTTTGGCACTGAATCATATTTTCTATTCTCTTTCCAAGTCAATAGGTTCTTCTTCTTGTTGTGGGACTTGAAACATGGAGTAGGGATCTTGGATTTGAAAATTCTGATGGGATTGTGACTCTATTAAGTTTTGAACTTGTCGGTCAAACTCATGCAAGGCTTCTAAAATCTTATCAAAATTGGATGTTTCCTCTATCGGTTGTTCCAGATAAGAAGTATATGAAACTGAATGTTGGTAAGATGGTTGACCATATGACTCGGGGGAGTTGTATCCCCACTGAATCTGTAAAGAGTAGTGATGATTGTTCTAGTCTTGTTCATAATATTGAGACTGGGCATATATTGATTCGGATAAGACTAGCCCGACATACTTGGTTGATTAGAGTTATGAAATGCCGGGTTGGTAATATCAGAGTCAAAAGAGGCCGGGGTGAAGTATGGATCACTATATGCATTGAAATAATTATAATTGTAATCCATATCACAAAGATGTCAAAAGCAGAAACAAACAAGCAAATAAACAAACAAAAAGAAAGAAAAAAATCTAGCCTAAGTTAGGGTAGATCTTAGACCTAGTGACTCCTAACTGGTTAGATTATCTACGGGTATATTGCAGTAATCTGAACACAAGTTAACCGCACAGGTAGGGGTAAGACTAGTGGGAGGTATTCATACCTAAGCAACGGGCCTAATTATGTCAAACCACTGTCCTATCAAGGTTTCGCCTCTCAATTTCCAACTTTGACACCGATTTGACAAGAGTCAAACTTAACAATTTTCCCCTTAGATCAGTCTCCTATTTGAGTCCGAGATCTTCTTAGGGCTAATGCCTACTCAGTTTTAGTTAGTTTGGTAAGTGAGTAAGGAGATGATTTGTGAGCTAAGGGAGGGTAATGACTTCTCACCTTATCTTATTTAAAGATATGCCCTTAGTTCGCTTTAGTGCAAGTGTACAAGTATATAGAAAAAATGAATACACTTAAGCAATATATATATATATATATATATATATATATATATATATATATATATATATATATAAAATCCAAATGTGTTTCCTAAGCTACATGCAATGCACACATACCTTGGCTGCAGCACTCTTCAACATTAATGTAAAAGGTAAACGAATTAGACACGTGCCTAAATGCAAAGTTTAAACCGTTTTTAACATTTAACATCCATCATGTTACTGTGAGTTGGTATAGTGTGCACAAAGTGTTAAACAAAATATAAACACTACAGAATAGGTATTTTTCCAATGTACCCACCCTGCAAAAAATAGAAGTGAGTAGTTCACCTCCCCTGCCGCGCAAACGCAGCTTTGGCCGCGTTTTTGCGGCGAAGTGGAGGGCTCTGGTGCTCTGCCTTCTAGGGCAGAGTCACAGAGAGCAATATATCCATCTATAATGTTTATTTTCCTGAACTTGAACTCTACACATAAAAACAAAGAAGAAAAAAGTTAATCAATTCAGTAAATTAGATAGAAAACTTACCGTCCCTCCCCGACAACGGCGCCAAAAATTTGATTGAGGTAAACCTGTACACAGAAAAGATAGAAGTTTAGAAATAGATTACAAGGTTCTCAATACTACCGCTATAGCAAATGGCTATGCGGGTCATGATCCACAAGGAGGGACTTGCGATGGAAGCGTGTTGATAAGTTTCCTTTAAGTTATTAAAACTAGTTAAAAATTCTTTGTTTTTACAAGAAAAAGAGAAATAAAAGCTATGTTAATTTGGAGAAAATGGAAGATGGAAGAAAATGGTGATTGTTGGTGTTTAAAAAACTAAGTTAAAAAGAAATGAAATAGAGTAAATAAAGAGTTGATTTAAGATGTATGATTCTAAACTAAGAACTTAAAATAAAGAACAACTAAAGTTCACTTACCTCCTCGGCGCTTACTTATTGATCCATTGCAACGATTGACCTTAGTTTGAAGGCAATCAAAGCATGACATATAGGATCTTCCTCATTCCCATGTTAAACTAAGAAATTAAGGTGCAAGCTAAAACTAATTTAAAAATGGCTATCCATTACCATAAGCCATCAACGACACTTACAAGGGCAAGACAAATTCGAGGCTATCGGAGTTATTTGGATTTACAAGCTTCTTAGAGAAAAGTAGTAAAAAATAAAAATGAAGAACAAGTATGCAACTTTCAACTAAATAAAGTAACGATGACAATTTTCAATTAAATAAAGTAACGATGAAAGAAGAGAAGAATACATACACTGGTGTCGCTCTCAGTACTTCTTCACTCTCATTCTCTCATGAAACTCTTCTCTCTTCTGAGTTACATAAATAAAAATAAAAAATACATTGAAAGAAGAATAAAAATCCTAAACTAACATAGAAAAAAAACCTAGCCTAAAGTTTATCTCTGCCTAGTCATGCTTTCTGGCCCTCAGATTCTTCAGTACTTATAGACGAAATGGAGGAGGTAACAAAGTGAGAAAATAGGGAGAGCAAATGCCCCCTAACAACCTAACAAAGTTGCAGATCCACGGTCTGGATGTGGCCAGCTCTAGGGAGAGGGAACTGTTGAAATCTCTTTTTATCTAGATGGTTTGTCTGTTTGGTCTCTGGATTTGACGATACCACTGTTGATCTTCAGCTAACCGAAATGGATTTATAGAAATTTGAATTTTAACCGGTTTTCATTTGGTGTGATTGTAACGCCCCGATCTCTCGGGTACGGAGACGTTACTGCGACGTATATACGCAGGTCAGAAAGACCCTCACGTATATACGCTAAGCATCAGTACAAGCAAGAATTAGAATACGGAAGCACGAGGTGCATTATACATTCCAACATATGAGTATAATTACAAAACTATCACCAGAGTGATAAATATTACAAGAATATTACATCACCGATAAGCGCAAATACGAGAATACAAAGAGATGTACAAGTATGAACAGTACAAAAGGGTGCTCACGAGATATTAGGAGATGCCACGAGCCAACCAGAGGGAGCAAGGATGGGACTGGAGCTACAGCTGGTCTGTCTGCTCTGCAGAAGTGAGCTTAGTCCTCAGCAAGAAGATCCCCCTTAAGTCCAAGCTTCGAGACCTGGACATGAGAATCCAGAGAAGTCAGTACTCCCAGGTGAGTGGTGATGCTAAGACCAAGTGGCGTGCTGAGATAAGCACATATGTATCGATAAATCTGAATCATAAACATGCATTGAAACCGTGTCGTGAGCACAAGCATGCAGGAGCAAATAGATAGACAGTAATCGATTTCAAGCCAGGAACATGTATGATATAAGATGATAAGAGCAAGTAACGAGGCGATGAATAAAGTAGACAAGGCAACACCAGATATCCCCTAAACTAACATAAAACCGATAAAACCGAATAAAACCGATTATGAGCAAAATCGATCGTACAGGCTTAGGTCACGGCTCCATGGGACTAGTAAATTGAAAGAATAATCCAATAAGGAAACCCACATCTATATACTTTTATCCCTTGTCACCGTAATCCAAGTGCATACAACCCGAGTTACAAAACAATACAACAAATTGTATATTAGCATCTTATTATAATTGGGGCCGTCTAAGTTGTAGGCTTCAGTATGCGTCCCATTCCACGTACTCTCACTTACAACTTATAGAGCACGTTATTTGAAAACTGATGAAATTCGACGATGTTTCAGATGGGCCCCGTACATGCCGGGGCAACGGTCTAGGAGTATCCGGTGCTGAGCCGGAACGCACTGCTAGGTACCGGGAGTTATTTACGCCCGAACAGGAATAGAGTATCGCAGATCCCATAGAAATAGGCCTAGGGCGTGTGCATACCGGCAGAAATAAACAGGAGTAGGGGTGCTAGCAGACCCCACGGAATCCCTGGTGGCCGCCAGGTGATCCCTCAAGTATGTGGCCACGCGTGACTCGATAAGACCACCATAAACATGACTATTCAAGACCCATCAGTTTCCCCCAAACTGGGTGTAAGTTGTCTTATAATAATTTAGTAGGTAATTATCAAATTTACGGGAATAGCAGGAGTAGGACATGGTTAGGGAGTCAAGAGTACATAAGTACTATAGATTCAGGTCACTACATATATAATACAGAATAACAAGTACATGATTCAAGTCCCTGTATGTAATGCAGGATAACACGGCAGGATTCCCGTGAATGTGATAATCACAGGTCAGGTATTAATATGTCAGGAGGCAGGTGATAAGTCATGTTATGATGAGGAGCAAGTGCTAAGTAGTAAGTCATGTCGGGTGATAACACATCAGTTGCTAAATGATACAGACAGGTGTATGTCAAGAGTTAACATAACAAGTATGTACATCACAATACAAAACGAGAATACCGATACAAATATATATTGCAATACAAGTCAACCCGACAATGCGGGAAAGTCCAAAGGGAAGGTGAGGACACTCGCCTAGAACTTCAGAAAACACCGTGAAATGCCTGATGTCCGGAATCCAGGTAACTAACGCGTAAACGCGTTCAATATAGTAAAGATTATATTATATGGAGGACAGAGAATGAGCTAGAAGGAGAGGGGATGAAGACGTAGGAGTCGCAGACGCAGGAGTCGCATCGCGTGGAGGCCACAAAAACGGGGTTCGAGACCCGCGTTAAAGCTAGGACATGAGAAGAACACAGACGCGAGCGTGAGTTCCGCGTCGTGTTAATATAAGAACGCGAAGGTCGCGTTAAGGAATTGCTTGGACACGGGTTAAGCTCCGCGTCTAGCAATTAACAGAGAAAGAGAGAGCCAGGGAGTGAGACGCAAGGGTGAGGGGGTGAGAGGGAGACGCAGGAATCAGAGAAAGAAATGAAAAAAGAAGGAAAAAGAAGAAGAAAGAAAGAAAGGATGGAATAAAAGAAAGAAGGAAAGGAAAGGAAAGAAAAGAAAGAAGAAGAAGGGAGAGGTGGAAGGCCGGCCAAGGCTTGGCGGCGGTCAGCGGCGACGGCGGCGGCGGCGGCGGCCGAAGGCCGGAGGTGGCCGGAGGCGGGCGGTTAAAGCCCCAAGGAAGGAGTGGTGATGGTGCAAATCTAGTTGAAATGGTGAAAATGAAGTTTTAGAAAAGGGTTTCGGAGAGCGAAGCTATAGCTCGTTGGAAGGAGCACGACGAGGAGAGGAAGGTGGCATGGTTGTTGGTGGCTACGGTGGTGTAGGTAGTGGTGGAAATGATGGTGAAGCTTTGGAGGTTAATGGGTTTCTTGGTGGAAAAAGAGGAAGAAGAAGGTGGTGGTGAAGTTGTTGTTGTTGTTTTTGGAATGGAGGAGGAAATGGAGGAGAGAATGGTGGTGGAGAAGTTGGTGGAGAAGGAGGAGTGGGTGGAGAGGATGGCCGTCCAAAGGAAGGGCAAGGGGCTGTTTTTGGGTGCTGGACGTTTGCTGGAAGAAGAAAGAGGAAAGAAAAATAAAAGGGAGAGAAGGAAAGTGGGTGTTTTATATATAAGGGAAAAGATTATTATTACAAGTTTGCCATTGCTATCAAAACAAATGAGACGCAACAAATGAGACTTGCGTCTCATTAAAGAGAAGCCCGCGTCTCAGTAAAATGAAAACCTGCATCTGGTTATTGTCCAGACCCGGGGATGGAACTTGCGTCCAAGGAAAAACGCGAAAATCGCGTTAGACAGAAAAGACAAAAAGTCATAATGACTTGAAGGACATAGCATTAAATACAGAATGGAAAGGATCTCAACATTAATGACCGAATTTAGGTTTGGTGAGACTCACGTCTAGCGAGGAGAGATAAAATAGAAAAAGAGAAAATAAAATATCTGAATAAAATTCTGGTATCTGGGAAAACACTGAAAACTCCGGAAAAGTCGAAAAATGAAGTAGCTTGGAAGGCTTTCCAAAAATTCTCAAAAAATAATAAATATTATTTTAAGATTTTTGGTGAATTGGTTTTCAGAGATTCAATCCTATTTTCAAAATAAAAATCCTGAAACCTACCGTTGACACCGGGTCGGCCGGATTTTTGATAAATTCAGAAAAATTTCAGAAAATGCCTGAAAGGAGAAAATATAATTCTAAGAAGTAATATGAAAGCAGAATTTAGAAATTTGATTCCAATTGTAAACTAAAATTCCTGGAATCAACCAGTGATACTGGCCGACATCAAATCCAGTGGAATTTTGATAAATTCAAAAAAATCTCAGAAAAATATTTAGATAGAAAATATGATTTTAAGAAGTTATGGAAAAGTCATTTCTTAAAATTCAACTCCGTTTATAAATTAAAAATCCGAGAATCGGTCAGTGGTACTGGTCAACACGTTTTGAAGATTTTCAATTTAATTCTGAAAATTTTAGAAAATCATGAAAAATATAAAATATTGAAAAATGATGTTTGAAACTAAAATCGGTCAAATTTGAATAGCAGAAAGGTTAAATCGAGTAATAAACTAGGATCGGCTCCCTGGTTCAGAGTAGGGCTGATTCCGAGTCCATGAATTTAGATCCAAAGTAAAATGATCATAATAACAATTCATAATACAAAACAAATACAGGAAGTAAATAAATAAATAAATACGATTGAAAAATCTGAATACGTAACTAAGTACGTATTCTGGGAGCGGAGTGTTACATTCCACCCACCTTACAAAAATTGCGTCCTCACAATTTCTATAAGGGGAAGAGGAACACAGGAGAGACCAGGGTCGACAATGAGAGAATGATAAAGTAGAATATTTACGAAAGATTACCAACTCAAAATACAAAAGATCAGGGTAGCGATTACAGTGACATCCTCAAGCTTCCTGTTCTGGATACTGGGCTTCATATTCTGCTGTTGCTTGGCCTGATGCCTCAGCTGACATGTTGTAGACTTGGCCTTTACCATGATCTACTCTAGTTCTAGGTCCTCTCTGTGGCTGATCATACTGATGGGGCGGGAATGGAGCTCTTCGGTCTACGGGTTCTGGGTTCCTTCTCAGTGGTGGAGCTGGAAGTGCCGGGGGTGTTGCTCGTGCTGGAAATGTTGATGGTGTTGGATAGGTCCTCTTGAATGGGCAACCACCTGTCGAGTGATTGCCGAATCCACATACCAAACATAGTCCATTAGCCTTTCGGCAGTTGCGTTGGATGTGTCCGGGCTTTTGGCAGTGCCCGCATATCATCTGCTGAGGGGGAGGTCGGAATGGTCGCTTGACTATCTGCCTGTTGGTGGTCCTGGCTGCGTCTTCTTCGTTCATCAACTGAAATGGTCTCTTTACTAACTTGTTCTGCACCTGGTTCTCATTCTTCCTCTCCAGTCCTCGTTCTACTTCACGGGCAATAGAGAGAACCTGGGAGTATGTCTTCAGCTGTTGAGGAATAAGATACATATGAACATCCATCTTCAGCCATTGCTGAAATCGGCTCGCCCGTTTTTCTTTATCTGCCACCATGTAGGGAGCAAATCTGCTGAGCCTCAAGAATTAACAGCATATTCATCCACTGACTGGTTTCACTGTTATAACCGGATAAATTATTCTTCCATGTCTCTTTGAGCTGTTGCAGGGAAGAATCTCTTGTAAAAACTCTTTGAGAACTGGTCCCATGTGATGGGTTTCTCTAATGTCGCTTCTTCCGCCAACCATCATGTTCGGGCCACATTCTTCAATTGTATCTTGGCCACTTCCACTTGGTTCTCATCAGGGACTCGGGCCGCCTTCAAAAAATCTGTTGTGTCTACCAGCCACTGTTCTGCATCCAGCGGCTTCTCTGTGCCTGAAAGGATCGCCGGCTGTAATCTTCTGAAGTCTGACACGTAACCTGGCCTCTGCTCCCGTGGTGCAATCAACAGTCCTTGACGTAGAAGCTCTGTCTGCTGCTGTTGACTCTGCATCATCCCTTGAAGTACCCTCATCTAACTATCATTGTCTCTGCTGGATCTATCTTGAGAAGTACCAGCACCATTACGTGTTCCCTGTCTTTCCATATCTGAGTTGGTTGAAGGGGGTAACAAGAAGGAGCTAGAAGGTAAAAGATTAAAGGGTATCAGGATTCAATAAATGGATCCGAAGGAAGAGATAGATAACTCTGCACTTGTAGTTGGATTGTATAATCAGGACTCTTGTATTCCAATTGTAAATTCTTTACCATTAATTTGCCGTCTGGGCGCACTGAGGATGTGAGAACCTAGGCTCTGATACCATCCTGTAACGCCCCGATCCCACGGGTACGGAGACGTTACTGCGACGTATATACGCAGGTCAGAAAGACCCTCACGTATATACGCTAAGCATCAGTACAAGCAAGAATCAGAATACGGAAGCACGAGGTGCATTATACATTCCAACATATGAGTACAATTACAAAGCTATCACCAGATGTGATAAATATTACAAGAATATTATATCACCGATAGGCGCAAATGCGAGAATACAAAGAGATGTACAAGTCTGAACAGTACAAAAGGGTGCTCACGAGATATCAGGAGATGCCACGAGCCAACCAGGGGGAGCAAGGATGGGATTGGAGCTACAGCTGGTCTGTCTGCTCCGCAGAAGTGAGCTTAGTCGTCAGCAAGAAGATCCCCCTTAAGTCCAAGCTTCGAGACCTGAACATGAGAATCCAGATGAGTCAGTACTCCTGGCGAGTGGGGATGCTAAGGTCAAGTGGCGTACTGAGATAAGCACATGTGTATCGATAAATCTGAATCATAAACATGCATTGAAACCGTGTCGTGAGCACAAGCATGCAGGAGCAAATAGATAGACAGTAATCGATATCAAGCCGGGAACATGTATGATATAAGATGATAAGAGCAAGTAACGAGGCGATGAATAAAGTAGACAAGGCAACACCAGATATCTTCTAAACTAACATAAAAGCGATAAAACCGAATAAAACCGATTATGAGCAAAACGATCGTATAGGCTTAGGTCACGGCTCCATGGGACTAGTACGTCGAAGGAATAATCCAAACAAGAAAACTCTTATCTATATACTTTTATCCCTTGTCACCGTAATCCAAGTGCATACAACCCGAGTTACAAAACAACACAACAAATTGTATATTAGCATCTTATTATAATTGGGGCCGTCAAAGTTGTAGGCTTCAGTATGCGTCCCATTCCACATACTCTCACTTACAACTTATAGAGCAAGTTATTTGGAAACTGATGAAATTCGACGAATCATGTTTCGGATGGGCCCCGTACATGCCCGGGGCAACGGTCCAGGAGTATCCGGTGCTGAGTCAGAACGTACCGCAAGGTACCGGGACTTATTTACACCCGAACAGGAATATAGTATCGCAGATCCCAGAGAAATAGGCCTAGGGCGTGCATACCCGGTAGAAATAAACAGGAGTAGGGATGCCAGGACACCCCACGGAATCCCTGGTAGCCGCCAGGTGATCCCTCAAGTATGTGGCCACGCGTGACTCGATAAGACCACCATAACATGACTATTTAAGACCCATCAGTTTCCCCAAACTGGGTGTAAGTTGTCTTATAATAATTTAGTAGGTAATTATCAAATTTACGGGAATAGCAGGAGTAGGACATGATCAGGGAGTCAAGAGTACATAAGTACTATAGATTCAGGTCACTACATATATAACACAGAATAACAAGTACATGATTCAAGTCCCTGTATGTAATGCAGGATAACACGGCAGGATTCCCGTGAATGTGATAATCACAGGTCAGGTATTAATATGTCAGGAGGCAGGTGGTAAGTCATGTTATGATGAGGAGCAAGTGCTAAGTAGTAAGTCATGTCGGGTGATAACACATCAGTTGCTAAATGATACAGACAGGTGTATGTCAAGAGTTAACATAACAAGTATGTACATCACAATACAAAATGAGAATACCGATACAAATATATAATGCAATACAAGTCAACCCGATAATGCAGGAAAGTCCAAAGGGAAGGTGAGGACACTCGCCTAGAACTTCAGAAAACACCGTGAAATGTCTGATGTCCGGAATTCAGGTAACTAACGCGTAAACGCGTTCAATATAGTAAAGATTATATTATATGGAGGAGAGAGAATGAGCTAGAAGGAGAGGGATTGAAGACGTAGGAGTCGCAGACGCGGGAGTCGCGTCGCGTGGAGCCACAAACTTGGGGTTCGAGACCCGCGTTAAAGGTAGGACACGAGAAGAACACAGACGCGGGCTTGAGTTCCGCGTCGTGTTAATATAAGAACGCAAAAGTCGCGTTAAGAAATTGCTTGGACGCGGGGATGAGCTCCGCGTCTAACAATTAACAGAGAAAGAGAGAGCCAGGGAGTGAGACGTAAGGGTGAGGGGGTGAGAGGGAGACGCAGGAATCAGAGAAAGAAATGAAAAAAGAAGGAAAAAGAAGAAGAAAGAAAGAAAGGAGGGAAGAAAAGAAAGAAGGAAAGGAAAGAAAAGAAAGAAGAAGGGGAGAGGTGGAAGGCCGGCCAAGGCTTGGCGGCGGTCAGCGGCAGCGGCGGCGGCGACCGGAAGCCGGAGGTGGCCGGAGGCAGGCAGTTAAAGCCCAAATGAAGGAGTGGTGATGGTGTAAATCTAGTTGAAATGGTGAAAATGAAGTTTTGGAAAAGGGTTTCGGAGAGCAAAGCTATAGCTCGTTGGAAAGAGCACGACGAGGAGAGGAAGGTGGCATGGTTGTTGGTGGCTATGGTGGTGTAGGTAGTAGTGGAAATGGTGGTGAAGCTTTGGAGGTTAATGGGTTTCTTGGTGGAAAAAGAGGAAGAAGAAGGTGGTGAAGTTGTTGTTGTTGTTGTTGGAATGGAGGAGGAAATGGAGGAGAGAATGGTGCTGGAGAAGTTGGTGGAGAAGGAGGAGTGGGTGGAGAGGATGGCCGGCCAAAGGAAGGGCAAGGGGCTGTTTTTGGGTGCTGGACGTTTGCTGGAAGAAGAAAGAGGAAAGAAAAATGAAAGGGAGAGAAGGAAAGTGGGTGTTTTATATATAAGGGAAAAGATTATTATTACAAGTTTGTCATTGCTATCAAAACAAATGAGACGCAACAAATGAGACTTGCGTCTCATTTAAAAAGAAGCCCGCATCTTAGTAAAATGAAAACCTGCGTCTGGTAATTGTCCAGACGCGGGGATGGAACTTGCGTCCAGGGAAAAACGCGAAATCGCGTTAGATAGAAAAGGCAAAAAGTCATAATGATTTTAAGGACATAGCATTAAATGCAGAATGGAGAGGATCTCAACATTAATGACCGAATCCAGGTTTGGTGAGACTCGCACCTAGCGAGAAGAGAGAAAATAGAAAAAGAGAAAATAAAATATCTGGATAAAATTCTGGTATCTGGGAAAACACCGAAAACTCCGGAAAAGCTGAAAAAATGAAGTAGCTTGGAAGTCTTTCCAAAATTCTCAAAAAATAATAAATATTATTTAAAATTTTGGTGAAATCAGTTTTCAGAGTTTCAATCCTATTTTCAAAATAAAAATCCTGAAACCTACCGTAGACACCGTGTCGGCCGGATTTTTGATAAATTCAGAAAAATCCCAGAAAATGCCTGAAAGGAGAAAATATATTTTAAGAAGTAATATAAAAGCAGAATCTAGAAATTTGATTCCAATTGTAAACTAAAATTTCTGGAGTCAACTAGTGATACTGGCCGACACCAAATCCAGTGGAATTTTGATAAATTCAGAAAAATCTCAGAAAAAGTATTTAGATTAGAAATATGATTTTAAGAAGTTTTGAGAAAGTCGTTTCTTAAAATCAACTCCGTTTGTAAATTTAAAATCCGAGAATCGGTCAGTGGTACTGGTCAACACCTGTTTTGAAGATTTTCAATTTAATTCTGAAAATTTTCAAAAAATCATGAAAAATATAAAATATTGAAAATGATGTTTGAAACTAAAATCAGTTAAATCTGAATAGCAGAAAGGCCAAATCAAGTAATAAACTAGGATCGGGTCCCGGTTCAGACTAGGGCTGACTCCGAGTCCACGAATTTAGATCCAAAGTAAAACGATCATAATAACAATTCATAATACAAAACAAATACAGGAAGTAAATAAATAAATAAAAAAATAAATAAAATACGATTGAAAAATTTGAATACGAACTAAGTACGTATTCCGGGAGCGGGGTGTTACAGTGATCTTCTGGTTTGCTTTGATCTTCAACTCATCTCCTGAATATTTGTCCTAATCCATAATTTTCATTTAAATCAGAATTTAAATGGGCTTTTGGGCTCGTTTCTTTTCCATTTCTTTTAGTAAAGTCCTGCACACATTTAAACAATAAATATGATTAAATAGCGGAGTTTATTAAGATAAAATATGGGAATGTGACAATGGATATGCAATATTAGTGATCGATCAATGAGTCACCCTCAGTCTCGAGGATGTTCTTGGGCTTAATATGAGAAATGAATACAAAATGGCCACAAATATCATGGAGTTTAGAGCGATTAGTTACCCCTTTGGATATATCACCTATGATGAGGTCCTTGGAATGGCTTGTAGCATATCTCTAATCCTTTGGAAGTGGTTGAGTTGGCTCCATTTCAACATCTTGGACTTCACCATTTGTATTACCTTTCGTGTTGTCTTCATCTTCTTGAGTCGGTGAGTCCTTTAATGAAATCTTTTCAATGTCTTCACCTAAAAAATCAATTTCTACAAAATTCTTCACAAGGGTGTTAGATTTCTCAAACTTAACATGCATAGACTCTACACTAGTCAAAGTTGACCTATGAAAAACTCTATAAGTCTTACTAGTGTTTGAATACCTAACAAAAATATCTTCAAAAGATTTTAGATCAAGCTTTTTTTTAATTACCTTTGGTATTCAAAACAAAGCATTTATATCCAAAAACTTTTAAATAGAAAACATTTGTTTTTTTAAGTAATAAATCTCAAAAGGAGTTTTAGAAGTTTTTTACAAAAATAAACTCTATTCAATATGTATAATGAGGTATTTACGGCCTCAGCCATAGATATTGAGGGAATCCGTATTCACTACTCATTGTCCTACCCATCTCTTAGAGAGTACAATTATTTCTTTCAATGACTCCATTTTGTTTTGGAGTTCGAGGACATGAAAGTTCATGTTTGATTCCATTTTCTTCACAATAAGTAATAAAGGAGTAGTTATAAACTCATCACTTCTATCACTTCTAATGTATAAAATCAAAAAATCTTTCTTTTTAACCCTTTTTCGAAAACATTAAAAAGCAAAAATCTTCATCTATATGTTCTAAAAAAGAACCCATGTAAATCTTGAGAAATCATTAACTAAAATAAAAATAAATTGATTACCACTAAGACTTTTGGTTTTTAGTTGGATCAAACTTATCCATATGTATCAATTCTAGAGATCTTGATGTCATGATATCCTTGATTGATTTGAAAGAGAACTTGGTATGTTTTTTAAGTTGGCACACATCAAAATGTGATCCTTTTCAAATTTCAAATTAGGAATATCCTTCACTGACTTCTTAGATTTAATTCAGGATAGATGATCAAACAAAATATGAACTAGTCTCCTAATCCATATCAAGAATCTTCATTACAAGCATTCAAACAAGTAGCATTGTATTCTAAATTAAGCATGTCAATCATATAAATATTGTTTTCATGAAAACTGAAAAGAACAAAGTATTTGTTTTCTTGTCTAAAACGTCACAAGTAGAGTCATCAAAAATAACCCTTAAGCTTTTGTCACATAATTGATTAATGCTTAATAGATTATGTTTAAGTCCATCTAGTAAAATAACATCTTGAATTAAAGGAGATAAGCCAATCTTGATATTACCTATACTAATAATTTTACCCTTTAATCATCTCCGAAGATGACGATGCCACCTTCGTGATAACTTGATAGAGTTGTAAAGTTGTTGATATCCCAAGTCATGTGCTTTGAGCAACTACTATCAAGGCACCACCGCTTCTTACGTCTTGAAACTTTGGTGTGTACCTATATCATGTAAAGTAGAAGTTGATTTTGGTAGCCAAGCTTTCTTGGGTCCTAAAATGTTAGTTTTTGAACTCATACATGACTATTGAATGCATTCAATTTATCATATAAAACTTATTCAAATGACCTTTGCGGCCACAATAGGTGCATGTATACACCTTGGCATATAAAAATGCATGATGTGTGTGAGCATGATGAGCATGTGCAGGAGTGATATGGTGAGCATGTGATTGCGGTTGTGTGTGAATATGACTGTGAGAGTGTGAAACATGATATGTGTGTGGTTTCCTTTGAGTTTGCCTCTTTGAAAATATGGCTTCTAATCTAGCTTTATCAAATTCACATTTTTTTTAAATATTGCTCAAGGTATTGATTTTATTTTTCAAAGTAAAAATCTCATTTTCATCAATGATAGAAAATTTTGGTTTGCAAGAAATTTTATGTGCATCAAAATTCTTTTGTCTTTTGAAGTATGAAAGTTAAAGTTTTTGTTTCTTTGGAACTAGCAACTAAATGATTTTGAAGAAGTTCATTTTTTTTTTTAAATATTTCTTTTTAAGAAAATTATAGTTATTGGAAAGTTTTTCAAAAGCTTCACTCAATTCATCTATAGATAACTTACATTCATCAAGTGAACATTCGTATGTTACCTTGGGTGTGTTCTCATTTGTCATGAAACACACATTAGCCGTGTCCACCTCTTTTTCGAAGTCGCTCTCTGAATCTCATGTTGTCTTCAAGGCCTTCTTTTTCTAGGGCTACTTGGAGGTTGTAGGTTTGCTTTTGGCTCTGGGCACTTGGCAATGATGTGTCCGGGTTTTCTACAATTGTAGCAAACTATCTTCTTGTCCTCTTGCCCTTGCCATCTTCTTCGATTGTTGAACTTAGCCTTATTGTACATCCTTCTTACCTTCTTCACAAGGAAGGACAAATCCACATCATCTTCTTGGTCATCATCTTCATCATCGGAGATAGTAGGAGTGGATTTGAAAGTAAGGTTCTTCTTTTTTTGTGGTGCCTTCTCCTCTCTAGCCTTTCTTTCCATCTCATAGATTTTTTAAATTTCCATTGAGACCAATAAGCTCCATTTCTTTCTTATCATTTAGCTTCTTCAAAGTAGTAGATTTGACCTCCTATGATGGTGAAAATACACTATGATCTTCCTTATCTTTTGGTCATTGTCAATTTTATCACCTAAAGAAGAAAAATCATTTATAATTTTAGTAAACTTGGTAATTATGTCATCAGTGGATTCATTCTCATTCATGAAAAAAAAAATTCATATTGAGAATGCAAAAGATCAATCTTAACTCTCTTGACTTGTAATGTCCCCTCGTGTGTGACAACCAAGTGTGACAAAATCTCATAGATGAATTTGCAATGAATTACCCTACAATATCATCATCATTTAAGGATTGAAGTAAGCCATAATGTGCCCTAACAGTAGCATCAAACTCCTTGGTGGCAATTTCGGACCAAGTGTTCTCATCACCATTGGGTGCAGTAAATAATTTAGTCACCGCCTTTGCAACCCGGCTTCCTAGGGATAGCAAGAAAATGGTCATCTGGGAAAGTTAAGACCATCAAATTTGGGTAGAGTCTTAATACCTTCGACCATGTATACTAGTGTGATAAACAAGCAAATGAGTGAGCGATTAGAAAGAGGATCTCTCTAAGGTGGTTAAACCAAAAACTAGAGTGTAAGGCTCTGATACCAATTAAAAGTACACTTAGAGGGGGTGAATAGGTGTAATGAGAATCAAATGCAGAAATGCAAGAATTAAAATACATGATGCAAACAATTAACTCAAATTAAGAAGTAAAGCCAGATTCCCTATGAAGAGCTCGAGAACTTCTCCTCTATGTTCCTCTAGACAATGAGTTAAGGTGCTCAATTGCCTTCTTGATTGACTGAGTAAAAATCGACAAGTAGAGATGATGCAAGAGCAAGTGCAATGAAAGCAAAAAACTTATAAGGAATAGCAAATAGAGTAGATCAAGAGAGAAAGCAATCGCAAACACAAGAGATTTATTTCAAGGTTTGAGTATACAGTTCACGTCCCCGCCTTCACCACGAGAAAAGTTTCACTATCTACTAAAGATCTTCCACAAAGGAACTACAAGGTTTACACAAGACTGAAGTAGACAGCTCCAACTCTCAATCCTTTACACAAGAGGTAGCACAAAGCCAATGAGGTTTACAAGCTCTTGGTGACCACAAGCATTACAAACACTCTCTTTTTACAACTTCCTATAGTATAGAATGAGGAGTGAAGCTCAAGAAGTTTTGTAAGAAAGAAAATTCAGTTGAAATGAATAAATTTAAGAGCTGAAAGCTTATAAAAATTGGTTTGAAAATGAGAGCATTTGAAACAAAAAAATTAGAAAATTTTCTCTTTTGAATAAACTTGATTTTTTTAAATATTTCCCAAAATCAAAGATGTTTAATCCTCTCAAAATGAACTATATATAGGCAAGTGATAAATATCATTAGAGGGGAAATTAGGGCATTAGAAGGGTAATTAAACACAAAAAGAGCAAATATACCTGTTGGAGAAAAAGTTTAAAGTACAGAGATTTAAAAACTAGCCTTGCTGTAGCTGTTGCAGGACTTTGGTCGACCGACCGATCGATCGGCTACCTATAAACAAAAATAATCGTTACTTGTCGGTTGACCGCCTGGTCGTCTGGTCTCAACAGAGACTTGGGTGCTCCAAAACTTTGACAGTCGGTCGACCGCTAGGTTTGACGGTCGATCGATCGGTGACCCGACAAACGTGCATATGCATAGGTGCACAGATTGTCAGTTGTGCATTTCCAATGCACTAGTCTGGTTGACCGATCGGTCAATTGATCCAACCCAAAAAATCATTTTTAATAAACTTGTTTATATGAAATTTATTTTTAAATATTTTGAACCAGTTTGAAATGTGATTTGGAAACACATAGGCTATAAGATACATGTTTGAAACAAGATATAAAAATTTGAGAAATATAAGACATGTATCAAAAACTAATCCTCGTAAAATATCAAAACTAAAAAACTAGATATGAAAACTTGTATTTTGTGTGTGACTTCTTGAGCATCAATTTCACATTCTACACTTAAACATTCTATTTTCTTACATCGGTTCTATAAGTCTTCAAGCAATTTTCAAGTGGGCTTCTTCAAAAGTCAATCTTGATTGTTTGAACTTGAATCCCATTCTTGAGTGATCGTGAGACTTGAACACCTTCCTTTTGAGGAAGAATAAAATAAAATATCCTATGAACCTGAAAAACTTAAACACTTGAACTTGATTAGTACTGAATAACTTTATGTGGTTTGTAATCATCAAAATAAAACCGGAGAGTATATCCTTGGGCCAACAAACTCCATGCTCATAATTTCTAAAGCATCGCAAAATTTATGGGGTGAAGCTCTGTTAATTGTAAATCATATTCTAAACAGTATACCTTAGAAAACTTGATCTTTTACTATTTGAGTTGTGACATAGAAGGCCTCATTCTTATCAACACCTCAAAATGTGAGGGTGCCTTGTAAAAGTGCAGCACCACTACCTAAGAAGACTATGTTAAGATAAAAAAAAAATAGAATGTGTTTCATAGGTTATGCCTTGAATAGCAGTGTATATAGATTTCTGGTACACAAATCAGAAATATATTATATTCATGTGAACACAATTATCGAATCAAAAGATGTTGTGTTCTTTGTAGATGTCTTTCCATACAAACGGGAAGAAGGCAATACTTCTGGGAAAATGTAATACCCTAAATCCAGAATGCGTGTAATACCCTAAATCTATAATATGTATCTTTTTACGGTTTTTGATACGTTGATAGTAATTGCGTCATTTTATGTTCGTTTTTTTACCTCTATTTGACCTGAAATTTTTGCACATTACTCTATACTCAGTCGAATGTACCTGATAAAATTTCTTATCATTTTCTTTTTATTTATTTATTAAACAAAATCTTTCTTTTTTTCCTTTCTTTTCCTTTTCCTTTTACTTCTAATTTCTTTCCCTTTTCATTTTTTTATTCTTTTTCTTTTTCTAATATTTTATTAGGTCAATTTTACACATAACCTTCTAACAAATTACTATTTACATTTACATTTCCTTCCCTTTTCCTTTTCCTTTTCTTTTCTTCATTTTTCTCCAATATTCTACACACTTCTTGGCTTCTTCGCCTTGGCTACCTTTGCAAGCTTCTCTCTCTCTAATAACTCTCTCTTGCTCATCCCTACACCCTAAAACCAAAATTCACTCTCTCTCCTCCATTTTCTCTCGCTAATCTCTCTCTAAAACTCTCTCTCTTTCTCTCTAAAAACTCCTTCTACTACTTCACCTCCACCACCCTGGCCACCTCCATACCACCTTAGCCACCTCCCTAGCTCAGCCGCACCAACCCCCACTTTCCCATTTCATTTTCTCTTTAATAACCCTAAAATCACACTTTCTCTCTCTAAAATACCTATATGTCCCTCTCTCTACAAATTGCACTACACCACACCTCCTACCTGAGGCCTCTAGCATCACCACCCTTCACCACCCTCTCCTCCAGCATCCTTCATTATCCACTCCACCAGAAGGCATTTCTCTCTAAAAATCTCCAAAATCCCACTTTCTTTCTCTAGATTCTCTCTCTTTCTCTTCATTTTCTATCTACCTTTCCTCATAGCTCACGGCCAGGTCTAGGCCATCACACACATCCACACACACACTCTCCGCTATACACGTGCCATGTGCACGTAGTATCGGGTATTTTTTCTGACTTTAGGCATGTACTCTATCCTTGATGCATATGTACACATACACACTTGTAAAAGTATATATGGTACACGTGCATGCATATTTATGTTCTGGGCATTTTAGAAATTAACGGTGCATTTTAAGATTTTTATGTATTTTAGAAAATTTTGCATATTTTTAGGATTTTTCCTGTATTTTAGAATTTAACTGTATATTTTTAGAATTTTCTGTATATTCAGAAATTATCTATATATTTTTAGGAATTTTCTAAGTATTTAAGAATTTTCTGCATATTTTTAGGAATTTTTTGTATCTTCCTGAAATTACTATGTATTTTAGGAATTATCTGTATTTTTGCATATTTAGGTACTAACATCTTTTGCAAGTATCCACTAGGCCTTATGGCCCCTATAGCCCTCAGGGCGCATAGACCGTCAGGTCTCTTTTTTTGGCGCCAATACCGTAGATAGTTATTTACATGGGGTTTTATATGTGTGCTTGTGTATACTAACGTTATTTTATACAGATACTTGGCCTTCTGGCCCTATTAGACCTTATGGTCTCTCTTATGCCTACTTTTTCGAATGGGGTTCGCTTAGACCGTTCGCGGTCTCTCGGCTTCACGGTTAGCATATTAGTACTCAGCGCTTTACCACTAGACTTGCCTAGACAGAACTCTGCTGATTTTAAACTCGCAGCTTAAGCCGAGTCATTCCTGTAGCTCTCGTGAGCGCTTTAGTGACTAAACACTGTTCGTTGTGTTTGTGCCTCTAGCGCTGTTTTGCTCCGCTTGTATGTGCATAACTGTAATGCTGCTTTTATACTATTTACTGGATACTTTCCTTTAACATATTATCACCTACTACAAACTACTTGATATTGACACTGAATGCTAGCCTGACATTGGACTATTGATACATTGAATCTAATACTATGACACTGGACTGATTATAATACCTACTGTACCAAAAAAAACTGGTATTCATGAATTCCTGAATTCTGGACAAGGATATTCGCATACTACTGATTATTCCTAAATACTGATATACTCATGATACCACTCCTGTTATTACTATATAAGGAGCGGTGAAAGGAGAAAGTATCACACGGAGCTAAGTGTCACATTACGCACGTGATGGGGTACGTCTAGGGTCCGGGGGGTACCTCTTGGGTCTACAAACCGTATCCTATTTGGTATGCAAAATGGTGTATGGAGCTAAGTATCACACGGAGCTAAGTATCACACCATATACACACATAGTAGGGGTGCATCTTGGGTCTGTGGGGGTGCCTCTAGGGTCCATTACATCGCAGCCATGGTTCTCCTGTTCTCCTGACATAACTATTGAACTGAACACAGTATATTATATATTATATCCAAACAATAATAATTTCATGAGCATATGTTATTCAGTTGCTCCCTGTTTGAATAAGGGTAAACCGTATATCGGAGTTATGATGCGTTCTACTAGAACGGGTTCAGTGTGAACTGCCAGTGGTATGGGACACTGGTGGAGACTGATTAGAATAACAAATGGTACTGATTATTGTTATTGCTATTAATACTTTATACTTAAAGCATAACAATCCAATACCTTGTCCATTATTTGGGAAGTTTATGTTCAGTTTCGCGATAAATTCTATTCCTATACTTCACCTTATTCCTAATACTGATACTCCTAATATTGACTGACACATGTACCACTAAAACATATAATGACTTGACAACAGTACTAATCATGATTTCACAGACATGATAACACTACTGATATACCAATCCTTAGCAACTCTAGTTGGATATGCTCAGTTGTTGGTGAAGTAGGGTAGATGGTATATAGATG